>JACBKR010002105.1:0-37215 GCA_014218235.1 Colocasia esculenta | reverse complement strand
AGCTAGACTTGAGGCTATTAGAATTTGCTTGCATATGCATCCGCATTAGATTTGAATTATTTCAAATGGATGTTAAGTCTGCATTTTTGAATGGTTTTATTAAGGAGGAGTCTATGTAGAACAACCTAAGGTTTTGATGATACTGATTTTCCGGATCACGTTTCCAAATTACACAAAGCGTTATATGGTTTAAAGCAAGCACCTAGAGCCTGGTATGAAAGGCTTAGTTCTTTTCTTTTAAACCATGGTTTCAGTAGAGGTCAAGTAGATAGTACTCTTTTCATAAAGTTAAAGTCAAACACATTCTACTAGTTCAAATTTATGTAGATGATATTATTTTTGGTTCTACTGATGAATCCCTTTGCAAGTACTTTGAAAGTTGATGCAGGGAGAATTTGAAATGAGCATGATGGGAGAACTTAATTATTTCCTTGGATTACAAATCAAACAAGGAAAGGAAGGAACTCACATCTGTCAAGCAAAGTACATAAAAGATCTCTTACAGAAATTTGGATTCGAAAATACCAAGCCACTGTCAACACCAATGAGTACATCAACAAGGATGGACAGTGATAAAGATGGTAAGAAAGTAGATCAAAAGATCTACAGAGGTATGATTGGATCATTACTTTACTTAACAGCTAGTAGACCCGATATTCTATTTAGTGTATGCATGTGTGCTAGGTATCAAGCCGATCCTAGAGAATCACATTTAATTTCTATGAAAAGAATATTTAGATATTTAGCAAGAACTCATGACTTAGGTCTGTGGTATCCAAAATGTTGTGAAAACTTAGTAGGTTATTCTGATGCTGACTATGCTGGATGCAAATTAGATAGAAAAAGCACCAGTGGTTGTTGTCAATTTCTTGTAGGTTGTTTAATATCTTAGTCTTCAAAGAAACAAAATTCAGTGGCACTATCTACAGCTGAAGCTGAGTACATAGCTGCTAGAAATTGTTGTACACAACTCTTAAGGATAAAGCAACAACTTGAAGATTTCGGATTAAACATCAAATCCATCCCACTGCTGTGTGACAACACCAGTGCCATAAATCTCACCAAGAATCCAGTTCACATTCAAGGACCAAGCATATTGAGGTTAGATATCATTTTATTCGCGACCATGTAGCAAATGGTAATATTGAAATATCTTTTATTGATTTAAATGGTCAGTTAGCAGACATTTTCACAAAAGTCTTACCCGAGGAGAGATTCACATCTCTTAGAAGGGAATTAGGCATGTGCAATTTGTGAAAAGGGTTCTGTTTAAAACCGGCACATTAAATTTCAGAATTAAGCAGTTTTTCCCTCCATAGCTTTAAGCAAAAGAAATTCAAATATCCTTTGTAACCGCTCTCTCATTGAAGTCGGTTTGAATAGTCAAACTCTTTTGTCTTCTTCTGCCACCTTTTGCGACTCACTTTCCCCAGTGCATTATTTATTCATAAAATCAATGACAGAACGATTCGTATCTCATCGTCTACCTTTTCCCCCTTTGCATCCTGTCGCATGAGCCGATGCCCTAACAACTCATACCTCAACCCTCTGCAAATTTGAACCTTCCTCCTCCTTCCCGCAAGATTTCTTGAGGATTCCTTCTCTTCTCCTTCCGTTTCAACCCTCCAGAGACTTTCCCACCTGAGTCCATGGCTGCACCAGTCATCGCCGGCAGTTTGGGTGGCTACAGCGCCGAGTTTCCTCACTCCTGAGCAGCAGGAGAGGTTTACCTTTGTGAAGACGAAGCTCTGTGGCAATAAAGAAGTCGATGTTTCTAATCTGAGGAAAAATGGAATGAGCAGCGTAGTAGAATTGATCTATCAGATGCAGTGGACGGGAGTTACCACCTTTTCCGAGGTTAGTTATCCGGACCTGGTAAAAGCATTCTTCGTTTGTTCAAGAACAGAGGAAGATGGGTCCCTAGTTTCTTCAGTAAAGGGAACCCTGATTAGAATAGACCCTGAGTTGCTGAAGATGTTGTTTGATGTGAAGACTTCCGGGTTTAGTGGGGTTCACACTGTGGACGCCCAAGTGAAGGTTTGGGATTGTAGGGCCGGGCTTCAAGCTAAGGGATGGCAAGCTTGATATAAATCAACTAACTGCTTTCAACCGCCTCCTTCATTTTATTGTATGTCAAATCTTAGTTTCCAGAAGTGCAACATTTTCATCTTGCACAAAGGCCGACTCTGACATGATGTACTGGGCCATTCAAAATAAGGAGATAAATATGGCCACAGTGATGATGAAAAGAATGAAATTTGCCAGAGATCAGATTTGGGACACCAAGAGCAAATTAAATGTGTCCCTGCCCTATGCCCACCTACTTACCAAGATCTTCAAACACTTCGGTGTTGATCTTTCTGGGGCAGTTGTAGAGAAAATGGCCAAGCAATCAGGTCCAGGAACCTGAAGAAGAGTGGCTTCTCTGTGGAAAATGGTGTCTGGTCCAAGGCTTCAGTTGCTGAAGGCGAAGCCATCATTGACGATGCCTCAGTTGTTCATCAGGAATGGGATCAGCGACTATGATTCCAGAATTGCCAGTGGAGTCAGTTTCAGTTCCAGCAGTTGGAGTAGCAAAATCATCAGGCCCCTCTTTAGCAGAAGTTCAGCCTGAAATTGCAGTAGAAGAAGAAAGAGTATCAGTAGCAGCTTCAGAATCTCCAGAAGAATTAGCTCTAAATTTTACAGAGAGGAGAATTAAGGATATTCTCCCAGAGGATATTATTCCAGTTGAGGACCCACTACCCTCAACTGTCGTAGCATCTATTCTCTCAGATATTATTGATTCGATTCCTTCCACCACTAGTGCTCCAGAAACTGCGGCAGAGTTGCTGAAGAGGCTGTGGCATCAGCACATTGATGTATCAAATGAAGAAGATGCTCCTATGAGGGGAGCTATCAAAAGAAGGTTCAGTAGAAGCAACTCCAGTTGTTGATGGTCAGGAGGAAAGGCATAGAGATTCTCCAATTTGGATGACAAAGAAGGGGAGACTACAAGCTCTTCGAGCTCAGATGATGATCAACCTCCTCCAGCAAAAGAAGGCAAGAAGAAAGGAAAGAAGTTGCCTCTGAAGTTCCTCTCATGGCCGATACACCTTTTGAGAGGCAGGTCAATAGAAAATTGTTATAAATTTGAAGCCAGTGATTGAAAGGCTGAATGTGCAAAGTGAGCTATTATGTGCTCTCTCCCAGTCAATGTAAATTCTATATTTCTGAGCCAAGCTTCAGCCAACAAAGAGTTAGCTCAAATCAGAAATGTTATGACATGGTTAATAAGGAGATGAGTGCATGAAAGGCATACTCTCGGATATTCCAGGAGTTTGCGTTCGAGCTCCTCCTCCTCCAGCAGCACTCAGAAGTAGCCGCAACTCCAGAAGAAGCAGGGCCAACAGGGCCAGAAGCAGCAGCACACCAGAAGAGGCAGGGCTAGCTGATCAGGTTAAAAGGGCCTCCAGGGCCAGCTGAGCAAGGGTCAGGGCCATCAGGCCATTGAGAGTGAGTCTGTGCAGAAAGAGGCAGAAGAGTCCTTGGCACCCAAGCCCCCAGCTCCCTCTTCTCCCTCTCACACACCTATTCCTCCAACTCCACCCTCAGCTCCTACAGCTCCTCCTACTCCCCAAACATTCAAGAAGCCTCAATCTAGACCAATTTCCTCTCCCACTCCATTTCCTCCTCATTCCACTTCATCTCCTTCTCCTATCCTTGAGGCCCCTCCAGTATCCTCAGCTGGAGCCTCCTCCTCCTCCTCCTCCTCTGGTCCTTCCCTTCGACCAGTTGATGACCTCCCAACTACTTCCCACTCGTTTCTTCATCCTACTCCTCCACCCTCTTTCATCACTATCATACCTGAAAGAGCCCAACTTAACTCTCCCTTTATGAACAAATAAAGGATGAGTTGAGGAAGGGATCCTCAGTCTGTTTGAAGGTTGGTGAACATGTTCATAGGGCAGACCCTTCTAGTCCTGCCCCCAAGAAGAGGAAACTTACTTCTACTTCCTCCCTTTCCTCTGAACCCAAATACCACCTTTGTGGTTTTCTCTAACAGTGGACAACAACATCACTCACTGTACGGAGAATATATATCAAAGGTTGTGTTTTGCAACTATCATTAACCTTCCCTTTCTTGATCTCACAGATCATTTGCACACCATTCTTCCCTACTCTTCTCTTACAAAATCAGAGAAATCCAAAATTTTCTCTCTTGCCCACTCTAAATCAAAGACCAGTGGGGCAAAGGTCACAAGGATCTCCACAAGAAATTTGTTCTTGCCAAATCTGCTAGATTCCCTCCAAGGGACCACTCCTGACCTTATCAGAGTGGTTCAGGATATATCATAGGGAACTTTGGGCACCCTACATTCAAAAGGAAATCAAAATGATCAGGCATTTCATGCTATTCAACAACTACAGATATATTCATAGACTTCCAGAGGTTCAGCTCAGCCAATTTAGAAAGGCTATTTCAGCTCTAACTCCGGATATCTCTCAAACTTCAGATGTTCAGGTAGATTTTGCTACCCTCCAAGTGCCTGAAGAAATTGCCCTTGCTCAAATCCATTTCTTGTCATGGAGTCCTCTGTAGGATCCATCATCTTTGAGCGTTTTGCCAGAGTAATGGGCAGAATTAAAGTACAGAAAGGCTGCCTGGTTGCTTTTCCTAGATTCCTATTTAGGGAATATCACCAGGGGCATGTAAGTGCTGAAGTTCTAGCCCCCATTCTGTCTGAATGTGAAAGGCTGACATCCTCACAATGGTCCAAGTTCTACCCCTTGTCAGCTCAGCAGCTGTTTGCACTCAATGAAGCTCAGGCCAGGGAAGGCAAACCAGCCATTTCTCCAGCTACCTTCTTGGACATGAACTCTATACATCTTGTTAATGACCCTTTCAAAGTCTGGGAGGAAAGATACAAAGTATATGTAGCCCTGCATAAAGCTCTCAGAGATAGTCACAATCACTATCCTGTGACCATGGACCAATTCCTCACATGTGCCAGCTTTGGGACTCGTCGTTTCCTCAAGATGAGCATGGACAAGGATGCATATGCTGATCTCTCTATCGGCACCTAGATCTTCATCTCAAAAGGATGGCTTCCTCCATGGGACCATCCTACTCTTTGTCTTTTGAAGTTTTTAAAACTCATTTTGAAGAGCAGGAAGCCCAGGCATGGGAAACTATTTCCCATTTTGCCTCTCTTTTGTCTCCTGCTTTCTATTTACCTGTACCACCTCAAAGTTAATGAAAATCCTCTTGGTTATCTGCTTCTATCTTTTCTCTTCTTTCTTTGTCTCAGATTGTCTTTTTGCTCAATGACAAAAAGGGGGAGAAAATTTGCATGTCTGAAATACATTCCGATAAATTTTTTTAAGGAAGAAAATTAGATAAAATTTTAGGAGAAAATGTGCATGTCATATCTTCAGATGATTTCAGATATTTTTTCATCCATGCTTATTGTTCAGTTTTGTCATCACCAAAAAGGGGAGATTGATGATCAATCTGTCCCCATGTAATTTTAATTAATTATATATATATTAGATATTAACACTTATATTATATATTACAAAGAAACAAACCAAGCGAATTTATCAATTATATCTAATGATATTCAATAGTCTTAGTACAGGAAAATACCAAGGTCAATCAAGCCAATAAAGTATGCATTACTTCTCTGAAGCTTTAATCTTTTCAACATGATATTTCTCTAAGTCCATATCGATTTCTGTTGAAATTCATAACGATTTCCTTATAAGACCGAAAAGACATGTTGTTTCAAGCAAGTCGATGTCATAACGACTCTATAAGTTATCGCAACGATTTCTTTAGAAAGCGCAACGACTTGCCTGTCATAACGACTCTATAAGTTATCGCAACGATTTCTTTAGAAAGCGCAACGACTTGCCTGTCATAACGACTCTATAAGTTATCGCAACGATTTCTTTAGAACTCGTAACGACTTGCTCGCCGCAACGATTCTATAAGTTATCATAACGATTCTTTAGAACTCGCAACGACTTGCTTGTTGTAACGATTCATAAGTTACCGTAACGATTTCTTTAGAACTCACAATGACTTGCCTGTTGTAACAATTTCATAAGTTACCATAATGATTTCTTTAGAATTCGCAACGACCTGCCTGTCGTAACGATTCTTTAGAACTCGTAACGACTTGCTTGCCGCAACGATTCTATAAGTTATCATAACGATTTCTTTAGAACTCTCAACGAATTTCTTGTTGTAACGATTTCATAAGTTACCGTAACGATTTCTTTAGAACTCGCAATGACTTGCTCGCTCATAACGATTTGCTTTGCACAAAGATTTCTTTAAGCGCTCACAACGATTTGCTTTGCGCAACAATTTCTTTATAGCTCATAAGACTTGATAAGTGTTCATAACGATTTGCTCTCTATAATGACTTGTTAGTATTCATAACGATTTCATAAGTCATATAGACACGACTTTACAGTTTATATCAACTTGATTTTTATCTTATCTCTTGAAGCATTGACTAGTCAAAATCACGCATATATCTATCTGTCACTCCTGCATTTATGAGTTCTGAACGTATCTCTGCATGCATGCAGACAATATCGTCCATTATTGTGCTTACTCTGTATACATCTTTTAAAACAAGCTATTTGGGATTGCTATTCTAGTGAATACTCACATCAACGTATACTGACAACAAGAGACAGTTTGAGTTGTCTAGCAGTTAATGTGTGCAGGGCCCTGAAGAATTTATCATACAACGTTGGACCCAGACGTCAGAAGACCCTATCTCTTCGTGCTCAATGGATAAAAGATAGTTGAAGCTTCCAAATGACAAACAGTCTAACGACTATCAATCTAAGACAACGGTTACTTCAACGGGACTATTTCAAATTGAAGGTATAAATGCAAGTCAGAAGAACAGAAGAAACAACGACGCTTGTTCAAGCATTCAAATTCTTATGAAGAAAGTTCTAGAGCCAAGAATCTCATTCCTCATCACCTTCAGCTCTCTACTCTCTGTGTTGTAATAGATTTTCTAAGAGAGCCCGTGTACTTCTGAGAGTGTGCCTTGTTTAGATCCTTCCTCTCAGTACTAGTTGCTTTAGATCTTGGCTTGTTAAAAGCTTGATTTAGGGGCTTGAATTTCATTCAATTCTCTTTGAGTTGTTGTTCCCTTCGGGTGTGAAGGAAGACCTGGTGGTATCCAGGGTGTAGTTCCCTTCGGTTGTGAAGGAAGACCTGGTGAGGTATCCAGGGTGTTGTTGTTCCCTTCGGGTGTGAAGGAAGACCAGCTGAGCTGTGTGTTGTTGCGTCCTTAGGGGGACTGTACCCTAGTTAGTGAAATCCTGAGTTGTTGCTCAGGGACTGGATGTAGGACTCCTAAGGAGAGGAGGTCCGAACCAGGATAATTCTTGTGTTGTGTGATTGTCTTCTTTGTGTGTTTGATATTTAAACTAACAGTCACTAACCTCCTTCGAAGAACGTTTGTGTGAATATTTTTAGTTACAGGTATCTTGTAGATTTTTTTAAAAGACTCATTCACCCCCCCCCCTCTGGGCTCGTCAACTGGGCAACATAGATATCTATGTACAATATTAGCTAGTGATACTTATGTGTGCATGTGTGTAAATAGGTTATAAATATCGTATGTTTGCATGTGTGATAGTGTGTATACTATACCACATATATTGCATGTATATATGTATGGGTTAAGCATGGTTTCTGCATGATTTTATGTTCTGGCCGAAGGGCCAATTGGCGTCAACATGGATGGACGTCCATGATGAGTCAGCGTCCACCTCGATGGACGCCAATGCTTATATGAACGTCCAGAGATATGGACGTCTACTTCTCTGACATGCATGCGCAGCAGACCCCGAAACTCCGGGGGCAAGCAAGCCCAACCATTGGGGAGAAGTCCCCAACGGCTATCAGACATCCCATCACATCCTCCGGGATATCCCAAACCTCTCTCCTATAAACTAAACCCTTTCTGCATTAGAAAAACCCTCTCTTGGCTCTTTGCAAGGAGAAGGAGAGAAACCCTAAGCCCTGTGAGAAAACCTGAGCTTTGAGAGCTCAGATCCGGCGGTTTGGAGCTTCATCCGGCGATCTACAGCAACTAGAAGCTAGCTTGGACATAGGAGGAGGCTTCCCCGACCACGGACTGGGAGCTACAACACCACAGAACCCAGAGAAGAGCTCTTTTGGAGGCTTCTTGGGACTGCCCAAGGAGAGCTTCAACGACACCTTTGATCCCTTTGGAGATTTATTAAGAGGCAAGTAACCCACCCACTTCGTCCATGTATGTGTCTAGGAGGTTCCTATCATTTTTATGAGATTTTATCGTGTCCTGGATTCCCCCATTCTTCTTGTATTTGGAGCTCGGTCTGTCTTTTTGCACATACCGGAACTTGACGGCAAGATCACTTGCCGTAAAGCTCTTCGATTAGCGGCCAACGATATTGTCGTTAAGCTCCTTTAACGGCCAGACTATGTCGTTAAGTTCTTCAGGACAGAACAATGAGCTGTTCTCTCCTCCTATATGATAAAATTCTGATGTGTTTTCGTATGAGGATATATTGTAAATGTATGCGTTATGTAATATGAATGGTGGAATGTGTGGTGAGACTCTTATGAATTTCTGTAAATGGCATGAATGGTTTTATTTATGAAAATGCATGTACAATAAGACCTTGATCATGTTAGTTACTATTGCGTAATTCATAAGGAGCTTGAATGCCATAATTTTGTTAGACTATGAGTAGGTATTTCAGTCTATGTTCTGAAATTTTGGGAATTTTCCATGCTCAGGTGATTTATTGCAATTTCTGTTTTGGAAATAGAAAACATGCGTAGGTTTTGTAAAAATTACAGCAAATTATGTGTTGTGCAATAATCTGGGGGAAACCCCTGTGACAATGTGTATGTTAGGATCAGGGCTGTGAATTGTCAAATCTGATATTCATGTTATGTTTCATGTTAAATTGAATTATGAATGGCATGAGATTGAATGTTTTAATTTCTGTAAATGTAATATGATTCAGAAAAATATGAAAATTTTCATGTGTGATCATAAACCTGAAATTAGTCTGTGGTTAAAATCTCATGTTATTTGGATAACTGTAGAGTGCTCTATGAAATTTTCATGCGAAAACGAGTGTTCAACGCATGCTAAAATGAACATGGTTGATTATGTATGTTTCAACCTGATTAGTGTGAGGCACTGAATGTTTGGTTTCTGTCAACAGTAGTATCATGAATAGGAAAATATAGCCATGTGTGTAAGTGAGAGAATGTGAAGACATGTGTATATCATGAGTAATATGTGTGTTAAAAATCGGAATGTGTAATGTGTAAGAATGTGCCATATGTGACACTGCTTCCATAGAGGGCCATGGAACCGTACCATGGAAAAGTCCCCATGGGAAGGTTCAATGTGTTAAGATCCTAAGGGCATTAGGATGAAATCCTAGAGGTGGACAGTACCACTGGTTAGGATGGAGACTTGTTCTCCCGGTCTGCGCAGTCCAAGAGTCATCACTGTGTTGCCTAGGTTGCGTCTATGTGTATGTGTTATGTGATGTGTCCTTCTAATGGTGGTTTGGACTATGTGTCACGGCACTAAATTGTGAAATGTGAATGTGGATATGTGTAAATTGTGTAGTGTGAATATGTGTAAACGTGCAATGTGTAAAAGAGAACTATGTGAATGAGTAATTGTGCAAACATGTGAAACCAATGTGTTAGATTGTGAAATTGTGATCCATGACATGTTAATGTGAAATAATGTTATAACAGCAACCTTAAAGTGTAGGAAATGATAGTGTGCATGTGCCAGAATGTGTAGAATCCATGATAGGAATGTTTCCTTTTATGCATGTAAGAATCCCATGTTAGTTGCTATCATGTTGTAGCTTAATGTGATTGGATGAGTAGTAAGCATGTGATAGGATACTTATTTTGGAATGTTTTAAATCATGTAACATATGTTTTAAATTTTGTAGAAATACCATAATAGGTTGTCTCTTATCAATGCACAAGCATGCTATATGTTTTGCTTCGTGAATTGGAATGTAGAACCGACTGTGATATGCATGAATGATGTGTATGGAATTATTTGCTGAGTCTTTTAGACTCACTCCTTGCTTCGGCGTACAGGTTTAGTTGGTGACCCGACACCTTTGGAGGAGACAGTGGAGAGTGACTCCGAGCGTGGCGAGTAGCTTGGTGGAGTCGACGTTGTGACTTTTGCTTTCATAGTATGTAATGAGGCATTGTAATAGAACTATTATGAAATTGTGGACGAGCTATGTAATCTGATTCTAGCATTTTATTTATGTGGACTTTAGATCTCTTAAAATTGTTATTTGAACCATGTATGTTAAATGTGGATGATGAAATGAAATGAAATGGCAAGTAGTTCTTTTACTTCCGCTACTTTGTATCTATATTTATGAGCATCTCAGCCATGTGTACTAGTGTTGGGTAAATGTCCCACTGTGACGGGACTCACTATACCGACGTGGATTGGTATAATCGTACCGGTATAAGGAGGGTCATCGCACTGGCTGCCATGTCTCATGAAGACGAAGCTAACGTCCATATAATCCCTTGGGAGCCCTCTGAAAAAGATATGATAAAAAACTCTGGACACTCAAACATGTAGAGAACGATCTTAAGTTGTTTCCTTCCTTCCACGTTGCTCCTCGCCACCATTTTTAACATAGGCATCAAAGGTTTTTCCTTGCGATTCACCTCCAAGGCTCCTGATCCTTCGTTCTTCCTTATAGATCCACCCTTGGTGAGTTCGAGTACCACTAATCTTCCTCAATCCCTAGGCTTTCGAACAGTCTATACCAAGACTCAATATCGGCTCTCTTTCTTACTTTCCATCTTAATAAAACTATCTGTGACGGACCTCGCTGTTCAGACCCGTTAACCCAACAATGAGCCTAACTCGAGTCCGCCTCCCGCGAACGGGCCGAAGCCTCGCAAGGGATATCAAACCACATGTCCGTGAAAACATAAGGAACCAACTTATTTATATCATAAGATCTGACAATCTCACAAATATTTACATGAAATATGCATAGCCATAGCACAACTGTAGCCAAACTACAACAGAACCTGGGGCATACCCCGAGGTGAACAACAGGAAATTAAAATTACACTGCTGGTGGTGCAGACCCTCCACTGGACGACGGGTGCGAAATCTCCCGATCTCCCTCACCTGGTAGGAGGTAGGGGTGAGCCTTACGAGTCACTGGCTCAGTAGGGAAAACTCCCTAGAAACCGAGCAAACCAACAAAGTAGTAAAGCAGGAAATGCTATACTAGCAACTTACAGAATTATCTAGCAAGATATAAAACTGTAAGTACCACTTACCATTTGCTGCTTAACAAGAATCAATGTAATTAAATAAACAAATAAATAAACGGCAACAGCAAACAGGTGTACGAGCTACTATATAGAAACACCACACTCGAGCCACGTCAACTGGTTCGCGACACCAGTTACTGACCCGGACAAACCACACAGGACTACCTCTCAGTCTCGCAGCCACGGACGAAAGGTCCAGCTGCCGCTCCACTAAACAAGTACAAAGAACTGTGGAGTCCAACTCAACCACCACAACCTGCAGGCCACACACCTCGCAGGCCCATGCCTGACACCTTTAGGGACTTTGGCCTAAGCTCCCTAAAGTGAGGCACTGGAAAACAGGACTAGCTGGGTCCAGTACGTCTACTGGTGTCCGTCTCCCCCAACTACGAGCGCGCTACAAGCGACAACACAACAAACTCTCTCTAGTCGCTGTCCCACTGTCATCTTTCCCTCAGCCGGACGTACTACTCAACACAAGAGTGAGGGTGTCCAGGAAGACGACAAGACCTCATCAGTACCCAGTACCGGACAAGCCCCGAGCACTCACGTGCCTGGCTTACACAAAACCTGGGGCTCCCAACTGAAGAGGTATCCACGGAAGGCGTCAAACTGCACACCACGTACACTGAAACCACGTGCATAACGCATGAGCCACGGGAAACCTCCACGTAAACCACGTGAACACCAAGTAAACTACACACCACACGCTCCCCAAGCGTAGAGAGTGCCAATGCACCTCCTACTATCATCACATATCACAACCCATGCTAAACGAATAATTAAACCTTACATGCATTCTGGATAACAACTTTCGGCTGCTAACGCTCAGTGTACCGCGTCACCATCAGAACGTGGCGGCACGATGATCGCCGACTGATCGCGTCGATTCAAGGTGTTGCGACCTGATCGCGACTCCCAGAGAGACCGCGTTACAGGTGCGAACCCTGTTCCGGAATCCATCATCCGGATCACCCCAAACTCTTTATAACCTATGATTTTCATTCCATTTTCATGCTTTAATGTGTTCCTACACATGCTATCTAAGGTTTAGAAAGCAGGAACACATTATCCACCACACACGAATGATTCATGGATCAAACCACGGAAATTCTCCCTACCTTCACGAAGAACGCGAAGAACGAAGCTTGTACGACCTTTCCCCTCGCTCCACTAAGCGTCCTCGCAGTGGAAGTTCGTCAAACCAAGCTCTAATACGCCGAATCACCCAGAATTCCACAGCAAAAACCCCCTGGCCGCGCAGAGCTTTCATCAGCTCTGTTCTGCTAGGGTTACTTAAAAATGCAGTACAGATACTAACGCGACACCCTTCACAACCACGACCTGACGCGACACTTTAGACTGTCGCGTTAAGCCTGCTGACGTCAGCCCTTGCGCCCAGCATGCGACACGTGGCAGACAAGCACACGTTCACTTAAACCGGCGGTGCCATGAACGCGACGCCATGGACTGTCGCGATCACAACACGACACCCCTAACTGTTGCGTTAAGAACAGAAACAGATAATGCTTTTAGGCAAAATCTTATAACCTGCAGAAAGCACCTGCTACACACGCGTCATCGGCCACACACTGGCCTCCACAATCACACAAGAACGATCCGAACGGTTGGAACGTTACATTACTATCACCTAAAAAGGAATTTCATCCTCGAATTTAAAACAAGCTATTATCAATATTTCAATTCAATTCATATAATACTATCACCTAAAAGAATAAAACTTACTCAAACAAGTATGGATACATTTTCTCATTTCTTCCGAAATTCCCAAGTATCTTCACCACCCTGTCTATTCTCCCATCTAACTTTTACTAACTCAATTTCCTTGTTTCTGAGTTTTTGGGTTCTGTGGCCTGTTATTGCACCGGATATTATGGCATTGTCATGTCTGGCTTCAAATCATCTCTTTGATAACTGACAACTTGAGTTGGATCTTTGATATACTTTCTTAACATTGAAACATGAAACACATCATGAGCATCAGTGAAATCTGCTGGCAAATCTAATTAAGCTGCTTCACCCATCCTTTCTTTTATCTGAAACGGCCCAACATATCTCGGGCTCAACTTGCCTTTCTTACTAAACCTCAATACACCTTTAGTAGGATACCTTTAAAATACATATTCACCACCTCAACTGCAATGGTCTGCGTCTAACATCTGCATAACTTTTCTGGCGACTCTGGGCTTTTTTCAATTTTTCTTGAATGAATCTCACTGTTTCTGCACATTGGTGAACTAATTCTGGGCCCAAAATCTGCCTCTCTCCTACTTCATGCCAATTTAATGGTGATCTACATGGTCTGCCATACAAAGCTTCATAAGGTGCCATTCCAATACTTGAATGATAACTGTTGTTATATGCAAACTCAACTAGACCCAAATGACGCTCCCAGATACCTCCCCACACAAGACAGCAAGCCCTCAACATATCTTCAATGGTTTGAATTGTTCTTTCTGTCTACCCATCTGTTTGTGGATGATATGCTGAACTGTACCTGAGTTCTATGCCAACAACTCTTTGCAAACTCCTCCAAAAACCTGAAGTAAATCGAGGGTCTCGATCTGAAACTATAGTGATGGTATTCCATGCAAAGGTACAATCCTTTCTACATACAGCTTAGCTAGTCTATCAACTGACCATGACATGCTAACTGGTAATAATCTGCAGACCTTGGTCAATCTATCCACAAAAACCCATATTGCATTATGACCTGATGAACTGGGCAAACCAACTATGAAATCCATTGCTATATCATCCCATTTCCGCTGTAGAATAGGTAACGGCTGCAATAATCCTCCTGGTTCTGATGCTCTGCTTTTATTTGTTGACACACTGCACATCTGGTTATAAACTCTGCAATTTCTCTCTTCATATTTGGCCACCAAAATGCTTCTTCATATCTTGATACATTTTTATGCTGCCTGGGTGAATGGTATATCTTGATCTGTGAGCTTCTTCTAAAACTTTCTGTCTGATTTCTATATCTTCTGGAACATACAATCGTCCCTTTAATCTACCACATTATCATGTCCCAATTTATTTCATCCATTCTGAGAATATCTGCTAAATTGGTATCTACTTTCTGTGCCTCTACTATCTGCCAGTAAAGAGGCTCCACTGCACTAGTTGCTAATATTGCTCTGCGCTGACTGCTTGGCCATGAAAGGAATTCTCCACATCTCATAGTTTCCATCTCTGATCATAAGTTGATTCATAACCTTTTCTGCTTAGTGCATCCGCCACCACATTTGCTCTGCCTGGATGATATGCCAAATTAAAGTCATAATCCTTTAAATATTCCATCCATCGACGCTGCCTTAGATTCAAATCTTTCTGAGAGAAAATATATTTTAAACTCTTATGATCAGTAAAAATCTCAAATCTTTCACCATACAAATAATGCCGCCAATCTTTAATGCAAAAACTACCGCTGCCAGCTCTAAATCATGAGTAGGATAATTCTCCTCATGCTTCTTTAATTGCCTGGAGGCATAGGCTACCACTTTACTATGCTGCATCAAAACTACTCCCAAACCTCTCTTGGATGCATCTGTGAACAGAACAACCCACCATTACCTGATGGAATCTCTAAACTGGTGCTGATGTCAACCTCTTCTTCAACTCTACAAAATTGTGCCTGCACTCCGAAGACCACACAAAAGGAACACCTTTTCTTGTCAACCTTGTCATCGGTGCTGCTATCTTGGAGAAATCTTGGATAATTTTCTGTAATATCCTGCCAAACCCAGAAAACTCCTAATCTCAAACACTGACTTCGGCTTTTCCCATTTCATTACTGCCTCAACTTTGGCTGGATCCACTGCAATACCTTCACCTGATATCACATGACCCAAAATTGAATCTCTTTCAACCAGAATTCACATTTATTAAATTTAGCAAATAGCTGATGATCCCTCAATATTTGCAAAGTAATCCGCAAATGATCTGCATGCTCTTTTTCTGATGCTGAATAAACCAATATATCATCAATAAAGACCACTATAAACTGATCTAAATACTGATGAAATATTTTGTTCATCAAATTCATAAATGCTGCAGGTGCATTTGTCAATCCAAAAGGCATCACAACAAACTCATAGTGCCCATATCTAGTCCGAAAGGCTGACTTCTCAATATCTTCTTCTCTGATCCGCAACTGATGATATCCTGATCTCAAATCTATCTTGGAAAATACTTTAGCTGATGCAGTTGATCAAATAAATCATCAATCCGAGGAAGTGGATACTTATTCTTAATTGTAACTTTATTCAACTGTCGATAATCTATACACATCCTTAGACTGCCATCTTTCTTTCTGACAAATAACACTGGCGCTCCCCAAGGTGACTGACTAGGCCTAATAAACCTTTTCTAATAATTCTTGCAATTGCTTTTTCAACTCTTTCAATTCTGCTGGAGCCATTCTATATGGTGCTTTAGAATGGGCAAACTGCCTGGTTGCAATTCAACTGTGAAGTCTACCTCTCTGCGCGGAGCTAACCCTGGCAACTCATCTGGGAACACATCTGCAAATTCTCTAACCACATACACTGAATCTACACTTACCAGATTCAACTAGACTAACTGAGGCAAGGTACGCTACACATCCCGCATAATTAACTTTCTAGCTCTAAGTGCAGAAAATAAACTTGGGAGTGTAAAAAGGCATACCTTGAAATTCAAACATCTCACCACCAGGTCTGCAAAATCTGACTCTCTTCTTTCTACAATCAACCAATGCCCCGTAGGCCTCTAACCAATCCATTCCCAAAATCACATCATATTCTTTCAATGTTAAAGCATACAATCTTGCTGGCATCTGATTCCCATGAATCACTATCGGACATCTTCTAAAAAGCAAGAGGTCAACAAATATCCTCCAGAAGGAATTTCCACTACCAACTCACAAGACTTTTCTTCTAAAGGAAATACCATGCTATCCAGACAATCTTTGAAAATAAATGAATGGGAAGCACCCGGATCAATTAATACTCTAGCAGTAAAATCAAAGAAAGATAGTATACCTTCAATAAGATTGGATGCTTCCGCCTGAGCTCTGGTAACAGCCATCACTCGACCTCGTCCTCCTCTTTGGTACTGTGCACCTCTGCCTTGTTCTGCTGACCGCTGAAAGGGTTGCTGCTGCTGCGGTTGGGTCCCTCTAACATAAGTCTGCTCTCAGGATACAGACAATTTCTTGCTAAATGTCCTAGCTGCCCACAATTATAACATCTAAAAGCTGGAGGTACCGTCGCTGTCCTGCTGTACTCTGCTGGGATTCCTCTGGAACTGGTGGCCTGTAACCACGGCCCTGTTGAAAATCTCCTTGTTGAAAACCCTGTTGCCTGCCTCTACCACGACCTCCTTGAAAGAACTTCTTGATCTGCTTGCCCCATTTTCCTATTCCAGATGATGATGAAGCTCCGGAAGGTGCTTTCCCCTTACTGATTCCTCTTGACGGTTGTGGATGCCGGAAACTGCCGAACCCAAACCACCTGCCTGAGACTGCCCTTGCCTGGCCCAAACAGTCCTCTCATAATTGCTGCTCGCTGAGCTGCCTCTTCTACTATTTTACACATCAATGGGATCACTGCATCTTGCAATTCAGGCCTCAGGCCTCGAATAAAGTATTCCACCATCATAGTGTTATCCGTCACTACATATGGGGCATACCTACTCAAGGCTATAAATCTCATCTGATATTCAAGCACTGAAAGATTCCCTTGCTGAAGTGTCCTAAATTGCTCTCTCTTCATCTGCTGTATCTGTATTGGGAAAAATGAATCATTAAAGACTGACAAAAATTCCGACCATGGAATAGTGTCCTCCGTCCTGCTTGTAAAAACTGACTGCATCTTTACCGCCACCATTCCTGCGCAAACCCTCGTAGCTGGTATGCTGCAAGAATCACTTATCTCCTGAGGACACCTCATTATCACAATACCCTCTCGATCTCATGTATCCAGTGTTCTGCCATATCTGGGTTGGGACCTCCTGAGTATGTAGGGGGCTGCAATCTCAAAAACCGCTCCACAAGTACCGTAGTCTCCTCTCCAATAGCTGGTCTCACTGGAACTACCAGTTGTATAGGTACTACATGAGGTACCTCTACTCCGGATGGGGGTGGAACTGGAGCTACTGGTACTGCCTCTTCTGGAAATGGTGGTACTACTACAGCTGGCTGTACCGGTGGTTGCTGATCCAGTCTTACCCGAATTTCTGTTAAACTCTCCCAGATTCTCTCTATCATTCTCTGCGTAGGATCCTCTCCTGACCCTTCTCCACCACCTCCCCAATCTCTCCTGTCAGCCATTACTATTCCACAATACATACAACAAGAAATCAATTCAAAACCAGGGTCACTACCAGCAGTGGATTACAGTAAAGACATGGCTATGTAATTTCCAATTCCTTTATATTCTTATGGACCTTGCTCTGATACCAACTGTGACGGACCTCGCTGTTCAGACCCGTTAACCCAACAACGAGCCTAACTCGAGTCCGCCTCCCGCGAACGGGCCGAAGCCTCGCAAGGGATATCAAACCACATGTCTGTGAAAACATAAAAGAACCAACTTATTTATTCATAAGATTTGACAATCTCACAAATATTTACATGAAATATGCATAGCCATAGCACAACTGTAGCCAAACTACAACAGAACCTGTGGCATACCCCGAGGTGAACAACAGGAAAGTAAAATTACACTGCTGGTGGTGCAGACCCTCCACTGGATGACGGGTGCGAAATCTCCCGATCTCCCTCACCTGGTAGGAGGTAGGGTGAGCCTCATGGTCACTGCTCAGTAGGAAAACTCCCTAGAAATCGAGCAAACCAACAAAGTAGTAAAGCAGGAAATGCTATACTAGCAACTTACAGAATTATCTAGTAGGATATAATGTAAGTACCACTTACCATTTGCCGCTTAACAGAAATGTAATTAAATAAACAAATAAATAAACGGCAACACCAAACAGGTGTACGAGCTACTGTAGAGAAACGCCACACTCAAGCCACGTCAACTGGTTCGCGACACCAGTTACTGACCCGGACAAACCACACATGACTACCTCTCAGTCTCGCAGCCACAGACGAAAGGTCCACTGCCGCTCCACTAAACAAGTACAAAGAACTGTGGAGTCCAACTCAACCACCACAACCTACAGGCCACACACCTCGCAGGCCCATGCCTGACACCTTTAGGGACTCTGGCCTAAGCTCCCTAAAGTGAGGCACTGGAAAACAGGACTAGCTGGGGTCTAGTACGTCTACTGGTGTCCGTCTCCCCCAACTACGAGCACGCTACAAGCGACACACACAACAACTCTCTCTAGTCGTTGTCCCACTGCGTCTTTCCCTCAGCCGGACGTACTACTCAACACAAGAGTGAGGGTCCAGGAAGACGACAAGACCTCATCGGTACCCAGTACCGGGACAAGCCCCGAGCACTCACGTGCATGGCTCACACAAAACCTGGGGCTCCCAAATGAAGAGGTATCCATGGAAGGCGTCAAACTACACACCACGTACACTAAAACCACGTGCATAACGTATGAGCCACGGGAAACCTCCACGTAAACCACGTGAACACCAAGTAAACTACACACCACACGCTCCCTGAGCGTAGAGAGAGTGCCAATGCACCTCCTACTATCATCACATATCACAGCCCATGCTAAACAAATAATTAAACACTTACATGCATTCATGGATAACAACTTTCGCTGCTAACGCGTCAGTGTACCGCGTCACCATCAGAACGCGGCGGCACGATGAGTCGCCGACTGATCGCGTCGATTCAAGGTGTCGCGACCTGATCGCGACTCCCAGAGAGACCGCGTTAACAGGTGCGAACCCTGTTCCGGAATCCATTATCCGGATCACCCCAAACTCTTATAACCTATGATTTTCATTCCATTTTCATGCTTTAATGTGTTCCTACACATGCTATCTAAGGTTTAGAAAGTAGGAACACATTATCCACCACACACGAACGATTCACGGATCAAACCATGGAAATTCTCCCTACCTTCGCGAAGAACGCGAAGAACGAAGCTTGTACGACGTTTCCCCCGCTCCACTAAGCGTCCTCGCAGTGGAAGTTCGTCAAACCAAGCTCTAATACGCCGAATCACCCAGATTTCCACAGCAAAAACCCCCTGGCCGAGCAGAGCTTTCATCAGCTCTGTTCTGCTAGGGTTACTTAAAAACGCAGTACAGATACTAACGCGACACCCTTCACAACCACGACCTGAACGCGACACTTTAGACTGTCGCGTTAAGCCTGCTGACGTCAGCCCTTGCGCCCAGCATGCGACACGCGGCAGACAAGCACACGTTCACTTAAACCGGCGGTGCCATGAACGCGACGCCATGGACTGTCGCGATCACAACGCGACACCCCTAACTGTCGCGTTAAGAACAGAGAAACAGAGAATGCTTTTAGGCAAAATCTTATAACCTGCAGAAACCACCTGCTACACACGCGTCATCGGCCACACACTGGCCTCCACGATCACACAAGAACGATCCGAATGGTTGGAACGTTACACTATCCACCTAAAATGGGATTGGTTAGTGCATAGTGTGGGTTCCACCACTTTTTTTTTACAATTTTCCTCCCATAGAATCTATTCCCCATGTGAATTTTATTTGTCACTTGTAATTATCTTTTTATCATTGATAGTTAAAGATGACAAATAAATAGTTAAGGGTGACAAATAAGTTAAATGAGAAATGACACGTGATATTATGGCATTACTAAGTAGGGCCTGCACATCTTACTTGCTAATCAATCCCATTCTAGACAAATAATTTTGCTACTCATCCATAAAATTAGCATTTCTCATTTGATAAATATTGGATTTAAATAGCTAATGTCTACATTTTTTGCGTCCAACCAGGCTCTCTAGTTTTTAAAAACATTGTGTATAATTATGTAAATAGTTAAATATATCAAATGGAATAATGTGAACGGAAAGTTGGTATTGAGATTCATTTCAGGCCACAAGCATGTGATTACAAAATAAAAGAATAGTTTTTGCACTTTGTTTGTGTAGTAGGGCCATTTTAATACTAATTAGTCAAAATATAAAAAAAAACTACATATACTAACAAGTAAAATGTCCATATAAATACCATGCCACTTAGGTATACATGCTCTTTTAAATAAAATTAAGGATGTAGCTTAAAAAGAGTGCACATTTCCTTAGAGGGAGATGTGTTGTTACCCCACACAAATTAGAAATATCATTTTCACTTGAGGAAATCTAGGACATGTGTAAAACTATTAGAATGAAACGGTTTCTCGCCCCATAACATGTCGATGATGTGATGTAGATGTAGAGCAATATTATCAAATCCGTGTACAAATGTGAAAATTAAAGAGAAGAATGAGATTCCTCATACGCAATCAGTGACTCAATAGTTTAAATTCATAAACAAACATTATCTATCAACTAAAATTGAAAAGAAAAGAAAAAAAAAGATCCGCTCCCAAGCATACGTGCACCGCGCACGTACGCAGACTAAGACATTGTTTTGCATGCCCGACGCTCGATTGGTTGATACGTGCTGTCCCCACCCCGCGTCCAGGCCAATAGGTTGCAAGATACGCACGTGCCAACCCATCCATCCCGGCGTCGACGCGTCTCTCACAACCGGGTAGCGCCCCCGCGGCCCCAAGTATACACCCCAAAGCCACGACATTCACACGTGCTGGCCGCCGCTATTGCTTCTTCCCCGCAAAAGAAAAAAAAAAGAAAGTGCAACCACCCCGACTGGGAAGGTCGACAGCCCCGTCGTACCGGTGGCAACACATGATTAACATGTTGTCCGCTATTAAAAACCCCGCCCCCGCCTCCCAAATTCGGAGCGAGAGTGACAACATTTATGACGCAATAAATCGAATAAATCATTGGTTTCAATGATCAAATCAAATATAATTAATTACAAATTTACAAGGACAGGAGAGTACAGCTACGCTTTCCTCGCATGGAGATCTACCCCCTCTTCCTTCCTTATCTCATTTGGCAAGAAGTTAATAAAACGAAAAAAAAAAAAAGGAAAAGGAAACCCGGATGAGGGGTATTCTGTGCCGACACGGTTATCTTGCGCCCCGGCATATTACGAGAGACTCGGGTTTGTACGTGGCCATTTCTGATTGGTTGGAGAATTGCGCCGGGTGCGTAAGGGTCCCCGCGCGGATCCGGGTGGGGGCAGAATTACTGGATTAGGAACGGGAATATTCCTCCTTCCTCCCAGCCGAGCCGGGCCGGCCGTGAGCTGAGCTGCAAGCCGACCCGTCGCCCGCCTGGTCCTTTCCTCCTCCGTGCTCCCCCCATCGCGCTCGTGCTCAAAAAAGGGAAAGCAGAGCCGCGGGAGGGGGGCGGCCGGTGGGCCCACTCCGGCCCCTACCCTTTCCGGCCGCACCCCCACACACAGCCCCCCCCCCCGCCGCGCTCTCCATCTCTCTACTCTCTCTCTAGTGCCGCCTTTCTCTCTCTCTACAGACTGCTGCTGCTGCTGCTGCTGCATACCAAACACACTGCCGTTTCTACCCCATTCCTCTTCTTACCTTTTCCCTCACGAATAATTGCCGCCGGCCGCATATAAATATTCCCCAGCCTCCCCCAGGAAACAGACTCTGTTCACGCTCCCTCGTCGTCTTCCTCCCTCCTCTCTGCTCTCCTCTCCGTCTCCCCCCCCCATATCTTCTTCTTCCCTGCCTTCCTTTGTCTCTCTATCTCGGGCTCTCTGTCGCTCGCTGTTGCTCTGGAAATCTATGTGATCCGGGGGTTCGAAGTTCCTCCGAGGGTTTGCATCCGATCGGCAGCGGGAGGCGGGGCGGGGAGAAGCACAGGAATCGGGTCGTGGTGTTCCCGCGCGTCGTCCTGCGAAGCGCGGGAGAGGATTTCCTGCTTTCCCGAGAGATCTGGTTCTGCAGATCTGGTCTGATTCGGATAGGCCGGTGGAAATGGTCTAGGCGCCGGTCGGCAGCAATTGGGGATGGGACGGCGCGGATGAGATCCGGTGGAGTGGGGTGATCGGAGTTGTGGTCGTGTTGGGGGAAAAGGGGAAGGATAGTGCTTGGAATTCGCGGCGTATCTTGGCGATGGCCGCTATGCAGAAGCTGGGGGTGGCGGGCCCGAACGCGGGGGGCGGCTTCGCGACGGCCAAGGTGGAGGAGGGCGTGCCGGAGTTCCCCGCTGGGTTGAGGGTACTCGTTGTAGACGACGACACGACGTGTTTGAAGATACTGGAACAGATGCTCCGGAAGTGTGACTACAGCGGTGAGTGCTTCTTATTTTGCTTTTCTTAGTAGCTCCTTGTTTCTTGGATTACTGTGCAAGTTCATTTCTTTCGGTCCGAGAACACAATAGATGGCTTCTTTACGGACCTCTCTTCTTTCTAGAGTTTATGGAACTCTCATCACCATGTTCGTCTTCATTCTAATCTGCTGAGATGTCAAGTTGCCAGGTGGTCTTACTTGCTGATTGTGCTGTCTATCACGACCTGATGTTTGTGCCCTGTGTAATTATGTTCAACCGGTTGCTGACCTGATTAATGGCCTGCTTTTGGCAAATCGAAAACATCGAGTGTTTCAGAAATTGAAAAGACCTAATTTATTTGTCAATTCACGTGCTTTAAAGGGTTTATAGTTAATGAATTAACCATGTTCGTAAGTTCAATTTTGGTATGTGCATGTGAAAATTCGCATACTTGTGTTCACGTTGGTGATGGGTTTGGCGGGGAAGAAAGAATGTATTATTAACTTTCATAGACATGTTCTGTTAGAATGCTAGTGTAATAGGTATGTGTCCTTTTTCTATGTACGATATTTTTTTTTATTTCTGGGAATTTGTTTTAGGACTCAACTAGTGAGAGTTCATTAGTTGATGGATATGCACTCTAGTCAAAACTCATTGTATAGATATAAAAGATACATGTTCTCGTAAAAGACCATGTCAATGGACATATGTCCATGAAGAATGTATGCAACTAACTGTAAAGCTCTAAAAACATGAATCTACAATGGAAAAGTTTTCTAATATAATGAAACCTAGAAGGAAGATGTCAAGTTGGTGAATATCTTGGCCAAGAAGTAAGCACTTTGTTTAGTCTTGCCATCAGAAAAATATTTGCTTTTAAAACTTCATCAATCTTTAGATCCTTAATTGGATTTCTCGGGCTCTAAATTGATGGTTTTAGGTTCATGAAGTAGATGATGACCTCTTTCTGATCACCTTTTGTTATTCTTCAATCAAGTAGGTAAGGTTATTTGTTACCAGATTAACTACTTGGCCTATTAAATATCCATGTTCTTGTGTTGCCTTGGACTCTGACCCTGTTTAAAGAGGAAGATGAGGGCATGGTTGTTAAGGCGACAGAGGTGTTGGCCTAGCGCCTTACTGCTTAGGCGAAACCTAGTTTATCATTGTTTACTTCTATTTTATGTCATGTCCATTCATTCTTCTCTCTTCAATGTATATGAATGAGCTACTCATATATATATATGTGTGTGTGTGTGTGTGTGTGTGTGTGACTGTGTAAGAAGGCATCAAGGATTCAAGGAAATATAACATAAGAAAACAACATGTTACCAAAATAATTAATACTAATAAGACAATCAAACTGAGCATACCTGCCAACTTGGATGAAAACAACATGTTTAATTAACCTGAAATATGACTAAGCAAATAATAAACTCACTAATATAGTATTGTACCATCACTTGTCAATTGTCAAACATAGTCATTGCATTGTAATAGTTCTAAAAAACAGCAAATGATGAAATAGAAATAATAATCTAAATCTTGAAGTCCGATGGTCTCTTGAGTTCCTTTCTGTAATAACTTCCTCCTTTTGCAAATAAGCCCTCCAAAAAAATGTTTTAGACCATTTTACAACAAAATCACATGCTAAAAAAGGTGATGGAATTTCTTGCCATGGTGGGCAGGGCGGCCTCAGACAGTCGAGGCGGACCTAGACAACCAAGGCGAGCACCTTTATGGGCTGCTCACCTAGGCGTCAACATGCCTAAACACATGTCTAGTGCCCTGTCGCTAGGTGATGCCTTAAAAACAATGGTGGAGAGACTTTGTCATGGTTGATTTTTGAGGGGGAACATCCAGAGTATGACCAATCTCATACATGAGCTGTTTTGAAGCATAATTGTTTGCCCAAAAGATGTCAGAAAGACACATAGGGGCTTCTAGATATTTAGTAGGCTTTCTGTGGTTACTTAATGCCTCTCAAAGACTGTTTAGATTTTTTTCACTTATAGTTGTATAGCAATTTCTGTTATTTTCTATATATTTTAGAAACTGTGGTACTGAAGAAATTTTATGCAATGTTTTTCCTGACAATGTATGCTCATAACATTGTAACAGTGTGGAATTTTATACCCTCCTTCCATTTGTTTGAAGCTTTCTTGTACATAACATTCACTGTCTTTTTGTCATATGGGATGGTGGGGCTGGCCAAACATGCAACTGATGCTTCACTGGTGTTGTCTTGCTGTGTCCATTTATTGCTGTCACTGCTTCCCCTTAACAGTTGCTGCTTTATGCCATTATTATCATCTCTATGGTATCTGCATGTTGTTGCTGCATCTGCTGTTCATGGTGGCTTTTGCTTACCTTTCCCCATTTCCTTTCTTCTTTCCTCCCATTGCTTCATCTCCTTTTTGCCCTTGTTGCAGTCTTAGATGGAAGTTAGGTAAGTTTGTTCCTGATCTTTAGGGAAGCTCAATCTGTAGGTAAATCCTCTCACGGTGGGTTGATTCACTCTCTTGGAGTGGGATTGGCACCTCATATAAGTGAATCCGGTTTCTAACATTTTTTTGATCAGATTATTTGTGGATACTCTAATGCCTTTCAAAAGCATGGTTCAACTACTTGGCTTGACTTGTAGGCATTGGATAATGTATGGCTACACTGATCTCAGATATGCATGGCCTAGTTGTGTCTCAATTGGGCTGACTTGGACTAATTTGACTTGTATCTGGCCAGATTGAGTTAGATTGAACTGCCAAGTTTGTCATCCTTGTCCAAAAGGCATCTGATTCAGCTTATGACTCTTATTTTCAATTAACTAAGAATATTCTGTTTTTGATGCTTCTAATATTCGTTTTACTTTAGTTAAACTGCTTCTGTTAAATACCTCCTGATCATTTCGATAGGTCACTGTAGACTTAAGTACACAATTTTTGGATTTGAGGTTCATCAACAAAGTTGTACTCTCTTTACTGAGTTATTCCTAGGTAATTGTAGACGCGGAAATTAATTCTGAAATTGCTTCTTGCATCCACATTAGCCTTAGGCATTTTACTGCTTTCTATCTGTAGTCTCCTCAGGTTTTCTCCTCCACACCGGGCTGCATGAGGATTGTTACTTGCTATAGTGGCGAAAAATAGGGCCTGGCTCATTATTAGGTTACATTGTTCTGAATGGGATGTAAGGGGGGCTAATTAGGTGTAATGTTGAGCATTGTATCTTCAATTTTACAGGGGAAAATGTCTTTACATCTTTGGTGATCATTGTCTAGATCTCTCAGGTTCATGATCATTGCTGTTGATTTCTTCCAATGTGCAATCTGTGAAAAAGACATGCAACCTGACCAAGATCATAATCTTATGATCCTTGAGATAAACTTTATCCATTTCATGTTTTCGTCTGCAGTTTATAACAAAGGCATTATATGTTTTGGTACTGATTCTTACACATTATCAATGATATTTCTCTTGCGCATAAGTTTTTTTATTTTTGCACATTCAAGTGTATGCTGCTCCTTTTCTAATGCAGTATTCACTTGTGTTTCATTGAGTGTCTGTGAATATGTTTTCTTATATAGTTGTATGAGAAGGATGTTGTACTTGCTTGTCCTTATTATGAATGTTTTTCTTAAATGCCATCTGTTTAATTAACATCCTCTTATCTCCATTACTGGTTAGAAAAATAGTATCGTTCCTGTTATTTAGTATCCTGATCTTCCTAACAGCTAAATGAATGATTAGGTCCATTCTTCTGTGTGAGTGTGGGGTATGTACCTGGTGCTTCCCTGGTACACGTGGACAGATAATGTCCTCTTATCTGCAAACCTATTCAGATTTGCTTTATAAAGAAGAAATTTACGAACATCAGAAGCTAGAAGAAATGTTGGAATGTGGTTCACATGAATCCAAATGCATATACAATATCCCATCTGTCTGATTCTTTTTGTTGCTTGGAACAGTCAAAGATCTCTTGTAAATCAGTCCCATGTATAATGGGAAACGCATCTGTTGCCATATTGGCTTTTCCCTGGAATTCCATGAGCATTCTTTACATGTCTACTTTAAAGTCTTGTGTACCATCGATTTCAAGGGACCAGAAGTTATCATTATGCTAATTTTGTTTTAACATTGTTTTGTTTAAGAGATCCAGATTCCTTTAATTGCTCATGTGGTGTTGCAATTGATTGCAGTTACTATCTGTTCTCGGGCTACAAATGCATTGTCTCTTCTTCGAGAGAGGAAGGGCTGTTTTGACCTGGTAATAAGTGATGTTCACATGCCTGACATGGACGGATTTAAACTCCTCGAACTTGTTGGTTTAGAAATGGACCTTCCTGTTATAAGTGAGTAATTTTGCTAATCTATTTCACTGTATCCCTTTTTGTGGCTGTCGTTCGATAATATCTTAACTGCATTTCCTCATGTGCTTCAGTGATGTCTGCTGATGTAAGAACGTCCACAGTAATGCAAGGGATCAAACATGGTGCATGTGATTACTTAATAAAGCCTGTCCGTTTTGAAGAGTTGAAAAATATATGGCAACATGTTGTTAGGAAAAAGTGGAATGAAAACAAAGACCATGAGCAATCAGGTAGTCTAGATGATTCTGACAGACATAAACGTGCAGCAGATGATGGTGAATATGATTCATCAGTAAATGATGCAGCAGATGGTAACTGGAAAACTCAGAAAAAGAAAAGGGATTCTAAAGAAGATGAAGATGATGGTGAGCTTGAGAATGATGATCCTTCTACGTCAAAGAAACCACGTGTGGTTTGGTCAGTTGAACTTCATCAGCAGTTTGTTAGTGCTGTGAACCAGCTTGGAATTGACAGTAAGAATTTCACCAGCTGCTTTCCCAAATAGACTGACATAATTAGTGCTCAAACTTCTTGATGCCGACATTTACTAGTCTGCATTGTTTGCTTGCAGAGGCTGTGCCTAAGAGAATCCTTGAACTAATGAATGTTCCAGGCCTAACCAGAGAAAATGTTGCAAGCCATTTGCAGGTTTGTTTTGTTATATTTATCATGCCATAAATTTAGACTATTGATTGCTTTTTATTTTTTTTGTGTCCTGGTGGCTTTTAATGAATTTTTGTTATTTGGCAAAAAGGATAATGAAACTATTCTGCTGGTTACCTTCTGTCAAGGAGCATAAATTTCAATTCATGCAGACCCCTGCCACACGGTGAACCATGGTGTTATTAATGTTGAAGTTGTTATAACCAAGTCTTGCCACTAACTTTCTGTTAAATCCATGCAGGTCTAGTTCCTGCTGACTTTGGCCAGTTTCTGATATGTTAGTCTGGGTTCAATCCAGGCTAATCCTTCACTTTCTGCAGTTTTTTGACCACTGATTGTGGCAAATTAGAATAGGTTTTACAATGCCATTCAGTGACTGTGCCATTGGGGCACTATCAGGCAGTGTCAAGTTGCTTAAGTATAGGATACCAAGAAATGAGTGAACCTTTTTTTCTGGCTAACATCTTTTTTCCTGGATACAATTTAACTAATCTAACAGAGTAATTAGTTATGAATCTACCCGATGATTATAAGTGAGCAATTTTTTGGATGTCACAAGACATCCAAATGTTGAATATCTTGTGTTATCCAAATTTTGAACTGTTCTTTTTTGGTTAGTGGAACAATCATTTCAAAAAGCTTGTTATGCTTATTTCCTCTCACAGACAATGCTGTGGGTTCTGAGATCCAATACCTCTTTTGTTTTCAGTTCTGGCATGTGGCTAATATGTTTAAAATTCTATATCCTTGGTTTGCTAATGTTGCATTAAATTCTTTGCCTTTCAAGGATAGTGCAGCTTGATCTTTATGAGCTTCTCAATCTCTTGATCAATCTAACAACAGCTGTTTGATTTTTGACAAAAAATGTGCAGAAATTTAGGCTATATCTGAAGCGATTAAGTGTTGCTCAGCATCAGGGTGGACTTGCCAATTCATTATGTGGGTCTGTTGAAACAAATGCAAAAGTGGGTCCACTTGGCAGACTTGATTTCCAATCATTAGCTGCTTCTGGTCAAATTCCACCACAAACACTTGCTGCCTTACATGCGGAGTTGTTAGGCCGGCCATCTAGTGGTATGGTTTTACCGGCATTGGAGCAACCAGTTCTTCTGCAACAAGGTCCCAAATGCATTCCAGTAGAACATGAAGTAACATTTGGTAAGCCTTTAATGAAGTGTCCATCCAGTGTATCCAAGCACTTCACACAGTCCAATATAACTGTTGAGGACATGTCATCTGGATATGGAACTTGGGTGCCTAATCACCTCCCTGCAGTGGGCACTGCAAGCATTGGTGGATTGAGCAATCCTCAAAATAGTAACATGCTGGTTCAGATGTTGCAGCAGCAGCAACAACCACCACAGCCTGTTCTGTCAGAATCCAGTCAAGCAATGAATGTGCAACCTTCTTGTCTGGTTACTCCCTCACAACCATCAACAAGTTTTCAGATAGGGAATGATCCTATTTCCATGAACCAAAATCCATTGCTGATTCGCTCTCAGTCATTGAAAAGTTTTCAAGTTGGGAATAATATCATCAACCAAAACTCCAGTTATATGAACACCAGTGCGGTTGCAGATCACATGCTACTTTCTTCTCGGCCAATCAATGTGTCATTGGGTATAGGACAGGTAGTGGATGGAGACCTGAAAAATGCTGCTACACTAAATGGATACCCCATGCAAGGGTCGATTTCTTCAGCAGTGTCATCTTGTTCGGTCCGTTCAGATGGCAGCACAGGTTGGAGGGCAGCAAATTCAGCCTTGAGCAAAACTTCTGCTAATAGACTCTCTGGATTCATGCCCAATGCATGTGATATTCAAAGTCCTGTTTCAATCACAACTGAGCTTCCTGCTGAAAGGCAGGGACGGAATCTTGGATTCGTTGGCAAAGGCACAAGCATTCCCAGCCGATTTGCAGTTGATGATTTAGAGTTCCCAACACATGATCTGTGTCAAAACAAGGCTAACATTTTAGATGATGTAAACAGAGTTGAACAAGATGTTCATTTGGATTTTGTGGAGGATTCTAAATTAGGGAATCCGATGCTACCCCATTTTTCTCCAAATGACATCATGAGTGTATTGTCCAAGTAGGTAACTTTGTCCTTGCTTGTGTTACCCTTTTTGACATACATTGTTTAAAGCTTTCCTACCGAGCGCTGTAAACTGCTCTTGAAATGGATAATAAGTTTCCAAAGAACTGAAGGTTGGTGTCCCATGTCCCAAGAACCGGTAGCTTATAATCTTGTAATGAATATAACTGCAGTATTGCAGTTGTAATGGAATCTTTCATACACATGGTAGTAGGGCCTATGTCTCCGTTTACTGAATAAGATATAGAAGCTCATCATCTGGGGCTTTTGTCAACCGTTGAAAAGACCGGCAATCCTTTCTTGGATACATGCTTGTCTTTTTGGTCAGTTTTCTTGATGTTTGTTCTGATACAATGTTTTTTTGCTTTGAGAGATTCTTTTTCTCTATCTTGTTTGGATTATCAGATCTTCTAAAAGTTTTAAGAATAATGTGTATCTGTGAGAAGAGGGGGTCTACTACCTGGTTTTTGTTTTCGGATGAATGTTTCTGTGCATGCCCATGGTTATACTGAACCCCAGGTGAAGATGGAAGTGATATTTTCTTTTTTTTTTCCTTCATAAATTTAATACTTTTCAAATACCTTTGCCTTTTGCAAGTTTTTTAGTTTCTGACACTTGCGTATTAGTAACAATCTTAAAGGTGGTATGTGGCGGTGGCGTGCTCTTGAGCTTATAGCTGTTGATATAAATATTAGTTTCAATATTCGTCATCTATTTGATACCATCTGATTGAACATATAATGCAATGTCACATATCCGATACATATCTAAATACAGAAGATAGATGTTGAAATAAGTTACCGTTCTCATGAGTATGTTGCTTCCTTCTTTTTCCTTTTTTTCAATAATTATGCAAGCGTGTCCTTTAAGTCCTTTAAGTCGGAAGCTTCTCTGATGATTATGGATAATTCTCACCTGTGACTCAGTGGGCATGCTTGCTTTGCAGGGATGGTCGAGCAGAATGCTATCTGGGATCCTGAGAGGGAGAAATGAAGCTCATGTAGGAGAGAACCATTGTACCATTCTTTTACCTTCTTTTTTTTCTTAATCTGAATTAGTTATTCTGCTGGTGCTGATGACAGTCTTCCTGGGGGTTTGGACATACCGTCTCAGGATCTCAAATGCTCCATAGTCAGTTAAGCTATTCTAGATATTCCATTGGATTTACTCTTTTGTTTGGAAAACAACAGGAAAAGTGAAAAGGGGTGATTTTTCTTTGTATCATAATCTATCTTCTTCCCCCCTTGATCTTTAGTGTGCTTGAAGTTCGTCAGTTGGAAATAATTTTTTTGCCTCTTTGTATCTTTCGCCCAATTTTCTGTGTAATTACTAATTTACATCCATATGTGCGTGGGTTCACTGCACAGTCTTGAGAGAGTGGGTTATTGTTGGATTCAGATAGGAGAAAGTGAAATGGTATCTTGTTATTCTTAAAGTGATCAGGAAGGAAAGGAGTACGAATTTATTTTTAACTTGTTATGTTGTTACTATACTATCTGGTTCAATTAATTCAGCCTTATTTAACTTTAGACGACATAGTTTTTGACTTCATACGGTCGTATCAGTTTATGGATCCAAAGGTTTCTAGTAAGAAGAACTTGTTTGTATGAGGGTAGAGGTGGATGCTAGAATCTTACCCATCTTCGTTAAAGTCTCTTGTATAGACAGAAAAATCTATCCGAATTTATCATCTGTGAACCTTTACTAGTTGGATTAAACGAGGAAGATTGAAAAACAAGGCTGATGGTGATCGTCACTGCGGTCTTTTCACGAATCAAATTGTTTTTGACGATTACATTTTGGTAGATTTTGAATGTTTTCTTCAAGTGTGGCATGGTTACAAATTATTGATCACTCAGATACCAGTACTGATTAGACATGGTAACAACTACCCTAGGGAAGACGTCAGGCATGGTAGATTAGGTCCAAATAATTCAATTAATTTTCATTGTTACATGCATCTTTTAATATCCATGTCAACTTGTTGATGATAAACATCTGATCCAGAGATACTTATTATAAGAAAGATCTTATAGTAAGGATAATGCTGCTTGCAAGAAAGTAATCCTATTGACTGGAAAGTATCAAAATTATAATACCTGTCAAGAGTTATAAACTAATAAAAATACTTTCTTACAATCTACCTTAATTTTCTGAACACCTCTTCATGGCGATTTATATCATTGTAGGGGATAGTAATGAGAGGAAGACTGCCTTGACTCTCCTGAGTGGAAAGTGTAGATGGAGCAACCAAGAATTAAATATTAAACGTGAGCCATGTCCAGCGACCAAATTCTATGACCAGCTTGCTCATTCTATTGCCTACTCATGTATGTTTAGTCCTCAGATCTTATCATGTCATTTGAACTAATCATAGATGGGATTTCTAAAATGAATGGGCACAAGTTTCACTCACAGTGGACCAAAAAATTATATGCTTATTGATAGACTTGTTTGAAGTATAAATCAAAGTGATAATATAGTAGGCCCATAACCTGACTACTTACCCATTTAATCAGACACAATTACTGGTTCACGTGCATCCTTTACCAAACTATTGGGAATAAGATACTGTCTTCTAATAATGTATTGACTGTTAAGAAGTGTGCTATAGTGTCACCTTTCTTTCATCATCAATTTTTTTCGAGTCATTTTGGTGGGGCACTGTCCTAGTAACTAATCCTTCATGCACACCAGGTGTAAGGTTAGAGGTTTAAATTCCATTGGGAGCAGGATTATAAAGAATTGATGTAATAGAATGGCTTTCAAGAAAAAGAAAATTCATATTGGTGGGACCCAATCGTGCTCTTTTTATATTCTTCAATACTGAATAAAATCTCACTTCTAATATCGTGAGGAGTTCTATGGAGGGGAAATATGGCTTGAACGCAACATAGTCTATTCACTTAGGCCCACCAAGATGAGAGGATAATGATTGCAATTTACTGACATCCTACTTCCTCGCAATATACCCGTGAAGAAGGAAGAACATTGATCCATCCCACTAGAATCCAATTTGTCAGGCCTATGAGGCCCTTGACACTTAATTCAAAATGAGTGTGAGTAACTCCCGATTGGGCTTGCTATCCCTAGACGAGGCATTGATCGCTAAGGGAAAGTCTTTGGAGCCACGCGATTGAGAGGTCTCTTGGGCTACGACAAGGCTTGCCCTTATGACATTAGAGGATGGCACACTGATAGTTAGACACACCCCTACCACGCCAGGACATGGCAACGTCGATTGTCTAGCACAATTTTACATCTCCAGATTTTGGTAACAGCGGCAAGGCACCTCCCTACATGTTGGATCAGAAAAGTGTGCCACTTTTAAGCCTCTACAAGGTCTAAACCACAATAGCCTTTGCTCAGTACAACAATTCCTTCTTATGTCTTTTATCCGTACGTGACATTTATGACAATTGGCAATTTTTTAGGATGCAATTCATGTGGATCATCACAAAAGAAATTCAAATTTACACTTTACAACTTGATATTAATGTGGAGAATCCGTGAATCTAGTTGGTTAGGATACTCGGCTCTCACCCGAGAGTGTAGTGCCCTAGGATATTTCTGAATTTGTTTTGAAAATTATATATTTATTTCTGCATGTTTTGAATGTTGTTCTGTGGTGAACTTGACGTCAATATCCCTTGGCTTTAAGTCTTGTCAGCGGCAAGATCGTCTGCCGTCTATACCTTGTTAACGACAGTATACATTGTCGTTAATATTTTCTGAATTATTTTATTTTTGGGCAATAATGTAAACGGCATTATCGATGGACGTTTACAATGATTCTGACGACAACCCATGTTGACGTTAACCTGACTTGCCTGTTTTTGATATTACCGTTCCGAGCGAGTGGAATCTGCCGTTTTAGGTGCCATTAAGAGGCTAGATCGGTGCGTTACGCATCCCAGGGATCGAACTTGGGCTAGCCAAACGCATGGAGGTCTTTATAAGACCAGATCTCGCAGTCAAAAGGGGTTTTTGCTCTGGTTTTGAGGGAAAGAAAAGAGGGCCGAGGAAAGGACTTTGCAGAGCGATCCGGTGATGGTTCGTGCGGTTTGAAGACTCTTGGACCAAGGTGGAGTGATCGTCCACGAGATCCGAAACTCGTCCAGGCGGAGAACTACATCGGAGGTGGATTGGAGTGCTTGAAGACAGAGGAGAGGACTGTCTCACTGACGAGGAGGGCTTCTTCGGGCTTCAAATCGTCACTCTAGTAGGAGGAAAGAGGCAAGTTACATGGGGTTTAGTTTAGGATATGTAAGATTATAGGTTTACCATTTTTAAGTATTTTTAAAGCATGAAAATGACCACGGGAAGGGATGAAAGTCATATCATTTTATGTAAGGTTTTCGGGTTTTTGCGTTTAAGAACTTAACGGCAATATCGTTCGCCGTCAATCTCATATAAACGACGGGAACGACCTCCGTCTATATCATATGCATAATAGTAGTTTTTTATCTTTTACTATGTAAACGGCGCTATGTGCCGCCGTCTATCTAAACTTAACGACATTATATGTGGACGTTGACTTATGTAAACGTCATACCCCTTGTCGTCGAGTTTATCAGTACCCTATATTTACAGAAATTGATAATAGTTGGTTGTCTGTGATCCTTGATTGTGTGAGGTTTCGGCTAGGTAATGATTGGTGTGTTTCTAGTACTGTTATATGATGAATGATAAACCATATGTATATTGTGTATTATTGTTTTCATGGAAGTCTTGATAGAATTAGTAATAAAATTTTGAAAAAAAAAACGATGCAAGCATGATTTATGTTATAGCATAATGTTAAGGACTGTATGACTGATAACTAGGACTGTGGATCTACTATGTGTAATTGATTGTAAACCTGCATGGTTTTATTTCTGCTTTATCATGTTAAATAGTCCTAATTTATGAAAGTAATTCACCAGAAATGGTTACAACAATCAGCAAAACATGAAATTTGGCCTGCACGTAGTACAACCGAATTCTGAATTTTTGTTAAAATTTTAGATTTTTTGGATATTTATACAATCTGTTATGAAATTCTGAATAAGGATCTGCTTGTAAATTTAAATAAAAATACTAGTATTTACATGAATGAATATGTTGTATTTAGTACCATGATAGGGGTCTGTCATTCAGAAAATGAAATGTTCAAAACTGAAGGGACCTATTACAGATTTTTGCATGGTTACATATTGAGATTGCATGAAATGTAGACTAGATGGTGTCATATATGTATTGCATATATTAAAATGGAATGCTAATAAGACATTGCTAATTTAGAGATTCTTACAAGGAACTACACCGTAGATGCCCCTATGGTAATGGTTCAACTACATGTAAATGATCTACTGAATCCGTGGGCTACGGATTGAAATCCTAGAGGTAGACTAGTTCTACTGGTTAAGGTGGGAAGGACTTTCCCCGACTTTGCGCAAATACTAAGACTTCATCATCGCATTGCCTAGGTGATAAGTGAATGCTAAATGTCTACTGATCTCTAATTTAGTGAGGGCTATATCTTGGCAACTAAATGAAAATGTTTACATGTCTACATGACTTACACGCCACATGATCGTTGTCTACATGCTACATGCTTATTGTCTATATAATTATATGCTACATGACATTGCATTAAATTTTACATGCCATTGTTGGCCCTTTATGTACGGCGTAAGTAAGGTAACCTAGAAGGGGGGGTGAATAAGTTTTTCTGAAATCTGAAATCAAAACGTGAACACTTAAAAGTTTGGTTAGTGTTAGTGTGATGAAGAGTGGCAGTGCGGAAGCAAAGAACAATCACACAAAAGGACACAAGAGATTTATCATGGTTCGGCCCTTCCCACATGAAAGTCCTACGTCCAGTCCCCAAGCAAACTCTTGGGATTTCACTAACCGAAGGTACAGTCCCCTTCAAGGACACTACAACACCCTGGATACCCCACCAGGTCTTCTTCTCTTTCCCGGGCAAGAAGGCAGCCCACTTCTTTTCTAGGCTCAGAAGCAAACCTACTTCTTTTACAGGTTCAGAAGTAAACCTCCTGGAACAAACTCAGTGCGGTTCTGCTAGACTTAAACCCCCAGCTAGGTCCTGTTGGTACAAACCCTAACAAGGTTCTACTAGACACTAACCTCTAGCTAGGTTACACACTGTATACAGTCCTACAGCTGGACATAAATCTTTCTTAGAAAAGAAAGATCAGACTGAGAGCTATTACAAGATGAACTCAGGACTGAGCTCACAGTCACAGACTCTCCCCCAAGATTACAATGAGCACAGGAGAATGGAAGAGAAGAAGGCTTGAAGGCGATGAAGACTTCTGCTTTGAAAGCTTCTGTAGATTTTTGGCTCGAGCTCTTCTCTCTTTCTCTGAGTGTTTGTGGCGTGAAGGTTCTTCTCACAGTTGTACACTCCTTGAAGGATTTTCAGGAAGGCTCTCCTTGTTCTTCAACAATGCTCCATCTTTTATATGAGCAGCTTGAATGGATCCGTTGAAGAGATCCGTTGGAGTTCTAGCTGTTGCTCATCTCCTCTTCATTTGTCTTAATCAGACTCTGATGGTCTTCGAGGTCTGTACACATAGAAGAAAGTGTTAGCATAAAAGAGTGTTTATGATAAACGATGCATAGTACTGTGCTTCTGCTAACATACTGAAAATAGTAGGTCATATCTTTTTCTGACAAGATTATGCATGCAACTTTTTGTCAGAAGATATTTGACTTTTCATTTAAGCGCCAAGCATATTTGAAATATAAAGGCAATCTGTGTTTGATCAGAATCCATGAAGAAATCATTATGAGCATGACTTATGAAATCGTTATGTGAAGAGTCGTTGCTCATTTGTAAATAAATCATTGTGAGAGCAAATCGTTGTCTCACTTAAGAAATCGATGTGATCACTTATGAAATCGTTATGCAAGGATATCGTTGTGATCACCTGAAGAAATCGATGTGATCACTTATGAAATCATTATGAGACCCAAATCGATGTGATCATTATGAAAATCGTTACGAGACCCAAATCGATGTGAAACTTATCAAATCGTTATGAGAACGAAAACGATATGAGGGCAAATCGTTGTGGCTATAAGAGGATCCGTTCTGAGATCGATTTCTTAACAATCGTTATGGCACTTATAGCGAATCGTTCTGAGATCGATTTTAACAAATCGTTATGGCCACTTAGCGAAGTCGTTGTAGCGCTTTTTTAAAAAATCAATTAAAACAAAATCGTTGTAGTGCTTATTAAATCAATTAAAACCAAATCGATGTAGCGCTTATTAATTGGCACTTAAACTGAAATCGATGTATATTGATTAAACATCGATTTTATCATTTTAGTGCGCCATATTGCATCAATGTGAGACTCAGCATTTTGCTATGAGATTGATGCGACACAGATGAAACAAAAATTCAATTTAAGT
>JACBKR010002104.1:0-37381 GCA_014218235.1 Colocasia esculenta | reverse complement strand
CCTTTCTCAATTACCTGCCACAGATCAAAGTATGTGCCTCAAATGAAGCATTCCATTCTCATCTTCCAATTTTGGCAATCCTCAACATCGAACAATGGTGGTCTGGTGACTAACTGACCTTCATAGTTGTGAGCTTCAGCTGCCATCTCTTCTCAAATCTTTCGATTCTTCTAAGAAGACCTTGCACTGATACCACTTGTTGGATCGAGATGGCACTATAGTTGTCCTAGAGGGGGGTGAATAGGACTTCTTGCACTTTAAAAATTATCTAAAAACTAAACGGCACTAAATGGAGTTGTTAGTAATCAGTGTGGTGTGTGTGAAACAAGTGAAAACTTGGTGGAATCAATCAGATAAAAATGCACTAGGATTTTATCCTGGTTCGGCCCTTCCCACATGAAAGTCCTACATCCAATCTCCAAGAAACCACTTGGGATTTTACTAACTGCCCAGAATACTTGACCTTCCCCTAAACCTGAGAGGTATTACAAACCCGCTTGCTGCCAAGCAAGTCTTGTGACGACCCACCTTATACCGATACAGTTATACCAACCCGCGTCGATATAGAGAGCGTTGCCACAGTGGGACATTTACCAATCACATTCATTAGGTCGATATGTACATAAATATGAACACATAATAGCGGAATAAAAGAACTGAAAATAAATATCTTATTCCATCATCTACATTTATCCACATTCTATATAGTACAAAAAGAAACTAACTATTTAATGACTGAGAAATTAAAATGAACTACATTCTCCACAACTTGTAGCTAAACAAATTACATGAACTCAATGTAGTACAAGTCCCCCTTTATTACCTACTATGAAAAGGAAATACAATAAAGTAAATCTCTGCAAGCAATCTCCTACTCTCGCTCTGAGTCACTCCGAACTAACTCCTCGGATGAAGTAGAGACACCTGCACCTGTACGCCGAAGCAAGAATGAGTCCAAAGACTCAGCAAGTAATTTCCCATACATTAAGCATACATACATCACCTGGCATTTTACTCTTTAACAATTTCACAGGTACATGAATGTGGATTTAAACAATCTTTAAGAAAAACCTAACATGATACTTCTATCAATTTCATGACACATAGTACATGGTTTATGTTCATATCACAATAATAAACCTATCACCTGCTTTCTACATAATTTCTAACATGCTATCTAAATTCACATTCATGTTGTATCATAATGGCAATTAAACATGGAGTTTTACACATAAAGGAAGAATGTTCCTAACATGGATTCTATATACTTTTCCACATGCATATCACTTTTATAAACACAATAAGCTTGCTGTTTTGACAAAATTTTAGCACAATTATAAACATATTTATAGTTCCACATGTCAACACACTAATTCACTTATCCATATGCTTACTCACTCATTTACACAATTTATACATTCACTTTTCACATAAACACAAATTCACATTGGTATCGTTATATGGCGTGACACATAGTCCAAACCACCTCTAGAAGGACACACACTTATCACATCACACACATATCTATCACCTAGGCATTACTGTGATAAATCTTAGTTACTACATAGAACTGGGAGAAGCACTCTCCACCCTAACCAGTGGTACTTGTCCACCTCCAGGATTTTATCCCAATGCCTATGGGATTTCACACACATATGAACCTTCCCATAGGGACTTTACTACAGGACAGCTCCTCAGCCCTCTAAGGTAGCAGTGTCACCCATGGCACATTTACACATTTTTCTCATTTTAAAACACACACTTAATACAATGTTTTAAACACATGTTCCATGCTCACACATAATCACGTATTTCAGGTTTACCTAACATGGTACTACTGTTTACAGAGTTAAATAATCACAATTTGATTCAAATCATGCTGCAACTAACTACGGTATCGTTAATTACTCTAACATGCTCTAATTGACCTTTTCATGATGAAATAATGAATTTAGTACGTATTGTTGTCCAATTCTCCTGAAATTTTCATGGTAGACTTTTTATAGATCATTCATCCCACATGTAAAGTTTCATATTTTTTGGAGGTACACACTAATTATGAAAATTAGAACAGTGATATTGCATAATTTGTCGACAATCAAATTTGCATGATCTACCTTGTTACAGGTACATAAATCATCCTACACACATATATGACAGTCATTTATTCATACAAAATTTCTGGGAATTTAACTGGTTTCATACAAATTATTTGAGAATTTATACTAATAATACATGTTTACTGTTTTACATTTCATAAAATATATTCTTTTACACGGACAGTAGAAAATTCCCAAAATTTTATGGCATGTACTGACATCTAGTAACATCGTACATCAATTCTATGACACTTCAATTCCACATAGATCACATAAGCAGAAATTTACATGATCAAAACTTGTCTAACAGTTACTTTGGAAAATTTTAATAATTAAAATGTTTAACAAAAATTCCACGAAATTTCACAACATCATACACTTAAGGTATTACATAGCATATAAATTTTACAGTATATCCTCATGCGCAGAAATATAGAAAATAGATTATAAAGGGCAAACAGTCCACTATTCTTGCCTGAAGAACTCAGCGGCAAGGGGTGGCCGCTTACCTGATTGACGGCGACATAGATGGCCGCTAACATCAGATCTTAAGGGCAGGGTATCTTGCCGTTAATTTCCTGTCTGTAGAAAACAGATAGAGCTCGCCAAAAACAAAGGAAAAGGGGGTTCCAGGACACGAATAAAATCCGTAAAATTCCTTAGGACCTACTAGACATACGTATGGTCAATGTAGAGGATTTACTTGCCTTCAAAAAAATCTACAAACAGTGAATCAAGTCGGAGAAGCCCTCCTCGGCCTGAGCCAAAGAGTCCCCGAAGTCCTCCAAATCCGGGTTTTGAGATGGTCTTTAAGGTCCACCGGGGTAGGGAAGACGATCCTCAATGTCCAGCCTTCCTCCCAGTCGAAGAAGAACGCCGGAAGAAGCCTCCAATCGCCGATCCACAGGTCCAAAGTTCAGGTTTCGCACATGAAAGTTAGGGTTTTTGACAAAAGAGCCAAAAGGACCAAACAACACCCCAAACTGAGTCTTTTATAGAGTTAGGGTCGAAGACGCGCTTAGGGTAGGCTAGGTTACCATTGGAGAATGGTTTCCTAAACCAGGGGCGATATTTTCGGGGGCGTTTCCAGATCTGAAGCCGCAACAGATCTGGGAGACTAACGTCAACATCACTGGCCGCCAATATGGAGTCGGCATCCATCGATGTGGCCGCTGACTCACCATTAACACCAACTCATGTTGACGCCAACAGGTCGCCTGCACAGAACATAAAACTACAGAAACCATATATATATATATATATATATATATATATATATACAAGACAAATATATATAATTTACAATACATATATTAATCAATACTATTCATGTAATGTAAATAGATTATATGCACAATACAATTATATATACATATATCTATAACAATACGTCAAATAATATTTATACATCTACACACACAAGCACAATTCTTCACACAATCAAACACCTATTTAAGATAGAAAATTCAAGGGCCTTACACCCTCTCCCCCTTAAAGAAACTTCATCCTCAAAGTTAGACTGATACTACTCAAACAACTGAGGATACTTCTTCTTCATTGCATCTTCAAGCTCCCAAGTAGCCTCCTCTCACGAGAAGTTGCGCCATAACACATTTACCGACGCAATGCTCTTGTTCCGGAGATGCTGAACCTTCCGGTCAAGAATAGCTACTGGTTGCTCCACATAAGAAAGATCTAGTTGGATCTCCACTGGCTCATGGCTAATAACATGAGATGGATCTCTAACATACCTTCTGAGTATAGATACGTGGAAAACAGGATGAACATTAGCTAACGCTGGGGGTAAAGCTAGCTCATATGCCACGTTGCCCAATCGTCTGAGAATCTCATACGGGCCAATGAATCTAGGACTTAGCTTACTATGCCTGCCAAATCTAACTACACCACGAGTAGGCAAAATCTTCAAGAAAACATGCTCACCTACCTCGAACTCCAAATCCTTCCTCCTGTTGTCGGCATATCTCTTCTGCCTATCCTGTGCCGCAATAAGCCTCTTCCTGATAAGCTGGACCTTGTCCGAAGTCTCCTGGACTAACTCCGGACCGATCAGCTGCCTATCACCAATCTCCTCCCAATATAAAGGAGATCTACAACGCCTTAAATGGCGCTCCCAATCATCCTTCCAATCCAGTACACACGCTCTCAACATATCCTCGAGCGTCTGGATAGTCCTCTCGGATTGTCCATCTGTCTGGGGATGAAACGCCGAACTGAGCTTCAACTCCGAACCTAACGCATCCTGAAGACCCTTCCACAATCTCGAAGTAAATCTCGGATCTCGATCCGAAATGATCGACTTCGGCATACCATGCAATCTAATAATACTACTAATATACAATCTAGCTAAGCTCTCAACCTACTGCTTCTTATTCATAGGTAAGAAATACGCAGTCTTCGAGAATCTATCTACTACTACCCAAATCGATTCATTACCCCGTCTAGATCGAGGCAAACCCGAAACAAAATCCATAGTGACAACTTCCCACTTCCATATTGGGATCTCCATCTTCTGCATAAGACCAGATGGTCGCTGCCGCTCGGCCTTCACTTGCTGGCATACAAAACATCTAGACACATATGCTGCTACATCCTTCTTCATGCCAGACCACCAAAAAGATCTCTTCAAATCCTGTTACATCTTAGTGTTACCCGGATGAATAGAGAATCTCGACCTATGAGCTTCTGGTAAAACATGCTCACGAACATCTACAATGTCCAGAACACAAACGCAGTGATGGAATCTAATCACACCATCCTCATCACGAGCAATGCCTGCCTTGCCCACCAACTCTTAGAGTCTAGGGTCGGCTTTTTGTTGCTCGATCACCTCATCCAACACTGAAGACCTAATAGACAACTGAGCTAGAAAATCCTGACATAGGGATGGCTCTAACTCAGTCATCGCACAAGCTGCATCCTCCAACAACTTCTAATCCTGCTGGAGAGATGACCTCTTCCTACTAAGGCATCTGCTACGACATTCGCCCTTCCAGGATGATACTGGAGATCGAAGTCATAGTCCTTCAGGAACTCAATCCATCTTCTCTGCCTAAGGTTTAATTCCTTTTAGGAGAAAAGATACGTCAGACTCTTATGGTCAGTGAACACCTCAAATCTGACGCCATAAAGATAGTGTCTCCAGATCTTCAGTGCATGCACCATTGCCGCAAGCTCCAAATCATGAGTTGGATAGTTACGCTCATGCTCCTTCAATTGGCGAGAAGCATATGCTACTACCCTTCCTTGCTGCATCAATACACAGCCAAGGCCAATCCGAGATGCATCCGTGTAGATAGCAAAACCCTCTACACCACTCGGCAAAATTAACACACGAGCCGAAGTGAGCTTAGTCTTCAATAATTAAAAACTACTCTCACACTCCTCGGACCAAACAAACTTCACTCCCTTCCTGGACAGCTGAGTCAATGGGGCGGCGATGGATCAAAATCCCTCAATAAATGACCGATAATAACCCGCCAAACCAAGGAATCTCCGAAGGAGTCTTGGGAATCTCCCATTCCATAATAGCCTGAACCTTCGCTGGATCAACTGCTACACCCGCACCGGAGATAACATGCCCAAGGAAATGAACCTCGCACAACCAAAAATCGCACTTGCTGAACTTTGCATACAGCTTGTGCTCTCGGAGAACTTCCAACACTACGCTCAAATGCTGATGGTGTGTGGCCTCATCCGGAGAATAGACCAACACATCATCAATGAAAACTACAATGAAACTATCTAGATATGGTCTAAACACCCTGTTCATGAGATCCATGAACGCTGCAGGGGCATTGGTCAGACCAAACGGAAGAACCAAAAACTCATAATGTCCATAACGGGTTCAAAACGCCGTCTTGGACACATCCTCACTCCTAATCCTCAACTGATGATAACCAGACCGCAAATCAATCTTAGAAAAGACTAATATATTTTGTAGTTGGTCAAACAGATCATCAATCCAAGGTAAGGGATACCTGTTCTTCACCGTCACTTGGTTTAGCTTCCTATAATCGATGCATAACCTAAGTGACCCATCCTTCTTCTTCACGAATAAGATAGGTGCGCCCCAAGGGGAAACACTAGGGCATATGAATTCCTTATCTAACAAATCTTGTAACTGCTTCCTTAACTCCGCTAATTCTGCAGGTGCCATCCGATAAGGGGCCTTCGAGATAGGAGAGGTGTCTGGAAGCAACTCTAGCATAAACTCTATCTCTCTAGCCGGTGGCAATCTAGATAAATCATCGGGAAAGACATATGGAAAATCCTACACTACATCTATCTCCGCAAGAGTAGGTGACTCATTAGCCTTGGGTACTAATACCACACTGGCAAGAAAAGTGTCACAACCCTTGTTCACCATTCTCATTGCCTTCATGGCAAAGATGACAAACTTTCCCGCCAAGTTCCTTGGCAATGGGTGAGAAAATTCATCCTCACTAGGAATGTGGAAAATAATCTTCTTTCCACGACAATCTACCAACGCATAGTGCTCCTCTAGCCAATCCAGACCAAGAATAGCATTGTAGTCCTTCATCTTAAGCAAGAAGAAACACCCTTCTAAGACTCTATCCTCAATACACACCGGTAAAGACGGAATACACTTCCTAGTCGATACTGTACCCGCAGGTGTGTGCACAGACAGAGGGACTTCTAACTCTTCAGACTCCAAAGCTAACTGCCTAGCAAAATGCTCAGAAATGAACGAGTGGGTAGCACTCGTATCGAACAAAACCCGAGCGTACGCACCTAAAAACAAAACCGTACCTTCAGTAACATGCTCCGCCTGCTCGGCGTCCTCACGGGCTAACACAAACACTTGAGCTGGGGCTCGAGGTCACCCTGGTCGTCCTGTGGCTGGCGCTGGTGCTGCTGCTGCTGGGCTGGTGCTGCACCACGCTATGCTCCCTGCTGAAGCCTAGGGAAATCCTTGATCCGATGCTCGCTGCTCCCGCACTTCAAGCACTTCCCTGTCAACTTCCAACATTTCGTACCACCATGTGCCCTTTCACAATGAGGACACTCCTTCTGGCCACTCGGGGAATGTTGAGAAGGTACCTGACGATTGTCGGTTGCTACTGGACGCTGTAGTGACTGGTACGCTGCCTTCTTCTTCTCCTGCCTCTAGAATGGAGCTGCAGGCCTCTTCTGCGAAGCCTTCTTCTCCTCGAGATACTACTCCATCTCTCCCTCTTGCCGACAAGCCGCACTAAGAGCCTCATTGAGGGTACGATGGTCAAATGCCACCAACCTCGTCCTCAGTGATGGCCTGAGACCCATCACGAACTTCTTCGCCTTTCTGCTCTCATCAGCTACAATGTGAGGGGCATACTTCGATAGCTCAGCAAACCTGGCCTCGTACTCCAATATGGTCATGGAGCCCTGAGTCAAGGAAAGGAACTCCTGCTCCATCTTGTCCCAGATGTGCTCCGGAACGAACTTGGCTCAGAAGAGCCTCACAAACTCGTCCCAAGCCACCTCTACAGCACCGTCCTCGAACTGGGTACGAAGCAAAGAGGACCACCACACATCGGCTCGCTCCTGCCAAGACATTCCATAAGGACCAAATCCAGACAATCTAGGCTTAAAGAAATAAATATATAAACAATTTACACATACCTATACCATATAGGTGGCTAGAGTTACCTTGTCATCCTCATCACACCTAATCGCTCGGAAGATCTTTTCAATCTCCCTCATCCAGCTCTCCGCAAGCAACGGATCACTCTCCCCCTTAAAAGAGGGTGGAGACATTCTCTTGAACTTTTCCATGATGGAGGGTCCACCATGGTCATGAGCCTGGGGAACTGGCACCTGAGTCTGCTACAGCAAACAACATAAGCAACACATATTCAATATACAACATAACAAACATGCAATTTAATAAAACAGGCTACCCTCTATCTTATTATTCTAACCTGAGCCTCCAACTGAGCCTGGAGTGCAGCCTGGGTGTGGGCCTGCGTCTACATAGCCTGAACTAGACCTTGCATGAACACTCCATAATCCACTGGTGGCGGTGGAGGAAGTACAGGACCATGGGTGCTGGGGCCTACTGCTCACCCTGATCCTCACGCCTGGGCTCAACTCTCTCCTCTCTCCTTTGCTCATCCCCACGAGTAGGAACACCACACCTACCTCGAGAAGCCATAGCTTGCAAAACAATTTAACCCCGATTTATAACTAAACTATCTAATTCCTATCTATGTGGAAAATCTATAAGGACTTAGCATATAATGAAGATGATGGTATATGCATATTCATGTACTATCTCAAATAGTTTTTTTTTTTTGCTCTAATACCAATCTCTGTGACGACCCTCCTTATACCGGTACGGTTATACCAACCCATGTCGATATAGAGAGCATTGCCACAGTGGGACATTTACCCATCACATTCATTAGGTCGAGATGTACATAAATATGAACACATAACAGCGGAATAAAAGAACTGAAAATAAATATCTTTTTCCATCATCTACATTTATCCAAAGTCTATGTAGTACAAAGAGAAACTAACTATTTAATGACTAAGAAATTAAAATGAACTACATTCTCCACAACTTGCATCTAAATAAATTACATGAATTCAATGTAGTACAGGTCCCCCTTTATTACCTACTATGAAAAGGAAATATAATAAAGTAAATCTCCGCAAGCAATCTCCTACTCTCGCTCTGAGTCACTCCGAACTAACTCCTCGGATGAAGTAGAGACACCTGCACCTGTACGCCGAAGCAAGAATGAGTCCAAAGACTCAGCAAGTAATTTCCCATACAATAAGCATACATACATCACTTGGCATTTTACTCTTTAACAATTACACAGGTACATGATCGTGGATTTAAACAATCTTTAAGAAAAACCTAACATGACACTTCTACTAATTTCATGACACATAGTACATGGTTTATGTTCATATCACAATAATAAACCAATCACCTGCTTTCTACACAATTTCTAACATGCTATCTAAATTCACATTCATGTTGTATCATAATGGCAATTAAACATGGAGTTTTACACATAAAGGAAGAATGTTCCTAACATGGATTCTATATACTTTTCCACATGCATATCACTTTTATAAACACAATAAGCTTGCTGTTTTGACAAAATTTTAGCACATTTATAAACATATTTACAGTTCCACATGTCAACACACTAATTCACATATCCATATGCTTACTCACTCATTTACACAATTTATACATTCACTTTTCACATAAACACAAATTCTCATTGTTATCGTTATATGTCATGACACATAGTCCAAACCACCTCTAGAAGGACACACACTTATCACATCACACACATATCTATCACCTAGGCATTACAGTGATAAATCTTAGTTACTGCGCAGAACCGGGAGAAGCACTCTCCACCCTAACCAGTGGTACTTGTCCACCTCTAGGATTTTATCCCAATGCCTGTGGGATTTCACACACTTATGAACCTTCCCATAGGGACTTTACTACGGTACAGCTCCTCAGCCTTCTAAGGTAGCAGTGTCACCCATGGCACATTTACACATTTTTTCTCATTTTAAAACACACACTTAATACAATGTTTTAAACACATGTTCCATGCTCACACATAATCACGTATTTCAGGTTTACCTAATATGGTACTATTATTTACAGAGTTAAATAATCACAATTTGATTCAAATCATGCTGCAACTAACTACGGTATCGTTAATTACTATAACATGCTCTAATTGACCTTTTCATGATGAAATAATGAATTTAGTACCTACTGTTGTCCAATTCACCTGAAATTTTAATGGCAAGTGTTTTATAGATCATTCATCCTACATGTAAAGTTTCATATTTTTTGGAAGTACACACTAATTATGAAAATTAGAACAGTGATATTGCATAATTTATCGACAATCAAATTTGCATGATCTACCTTGTTACAGGTACATAAATCATCCTACACATATATGATAGTCATGTATTCGTACAAAACTTCTTGGAATTTAACTGGTTTCATACAATTATTTGAGAATTTATACTAATAATACATGTTTACTATTTTACGTTTCAGAAAATATATTCATTTACACGGACAGCAAAAAATTCCCAAAATTTTATGGCATGTACTGACATCTAGTAACATTGTACATAAATTCTATGACACTTAAATTCCACATAGATCACATAAGCAGAAATTTACAAGATCAAAACATGTCTAACAGTTTCTTTGGAAAATTTTAATAATTAAAATGTTTAACAAAAATTCCACAAAATTTCACCACATCATACACTTAAGATATTACATAGCATATAAATTTTACAGTATATCCTCATGCGTAGAAATCCGGAAAATAGATTATAAAGGGCAAACAGTCCACTGTTCTTGCTTGAAGAACTCAGCGGCAAGGGGTGGCCGCTTACCTGATTGACGGCAACATAGATGGCCGCTAACATCGGATCTTAACGGCAGGGGATCTTGCCGTTAAGTTTTTGTCTGCAGAAAATAGACAGAGCTCGCCAAAAACAAAGGAAAAGGGGGTTCCAAGACACGAATAAAATCCGTAAAATTCCCTAGGACCTACTAGACATACGTATGGTCAATGTAGAGGATTTACTTGCCTTCAAACAAATCTACAAACAGTGAATCAAGTTGGAGAAGCCCTCCTCGGCCTGAGCCAAAGAGTCCCCAAAGTCCTCCAAATCCGAGTTCTGAGATGGTCTTTAAGGTCCACCGGGGTTGGGAGGACGATCCTCAATGTCCAGCCTTCCTCCCAGCCGAAGAAGAATGCTGGAAGAAGACTCCAATCGCCGAATCCACGGGTCCAAAGTTTAGGTTCCGCACATGAAAGTTAGGGTTTCTGACAAAAGAGCCAAAAGGACCCAACAGTGCCCCAAACTGAGTCTTTTATAGAGTTAGGGTCGAAGACGGGCTAAGGGTAGGCTAGGTTACCGTTGGAGAATGGTTTCCTAAACTAGGGGCGACATTTTCGGGGACGTTTCCAGATCTGAAGCAGCAACAGATCTGGGAGACTAATGTCAACATCACTGGCTGCCAATATGGAGTCGGCGTCCATCGATGTGGCCGCTGACTCACCATTAACGTCAACTCATGTTGACGCCAACAGGTCGTCTGCACAGAACTTAAAACTACAAAAACCATATATATATACAAGACAAATATATATAATTTACAATACATATATTAATCAATACTATTCATGTAATGTAAATAGATTATATGCACAATATAATTATATATACATATATCTATAACAATACGTCAAATAATATTTATACATCTACACACACAAGCACAATTCCTCACACAATCAAACACCTATTTAAGAGAGAAGATTCAAGGGTCTTACAAGTCTTCCCTCTACCAAGGGGTACAAGACTACCTACACCAATAGGTCTTCCCTTTACAAGAGGGGCACTGCATGGAACAGACCCCCTGTAGGTTATCTTTACACAGACGTGAAAATACACTAGTGTGTCTGCTCAACAGGATGAGCAAACACAGAGAACCAGAAAGAGAAAAAATGAAAGTGAGTCTCTAGCTCTTTCTGAAACTAAGAAGGTGGACAAAGAGAGATTTGCAATACAGACAGCCACCTAGGTGGATAAGACCTCTTGAAACTAATGAGCAGCAAGGAAGCTGAAGACTAAGGAGCAGCTTTATCTCATTCTGATGGCACTTCTTGCTTTGGCTTTTAGAATTGAGTGGAGTGTATGTCTATGTCTTGTGTCCTCTCTATGTATTCTGGTTCAAATTTTGGCTTCTATATATATAAGTTTCAAATATCTTCCCGTTTGAATCTAACCGTTGGAAGCTAGCCATTTGAAGGATATCCGTTTGAGCTTTGGATGTTGATGTCTTTGAGATTTATCTTATGACAATCATTCGTTTCAGCTCTAGAGGTTCCAACGTCTTCATGCTATGTGGGTAGGTTCATGGTTTGATAGAAAACTTCAAGGAGGTTATGTGAGTGTCATGCTCAAGGATGAAGGCTTAGGCATGCTTCATTAAATGTTCTGCAAACCTAAAAGGACAAGACGAATGCATATACCTCCATACATACCTTCGGAGGTAGGTGAAAATAAAAGTATGTAAAGTATGAAAAAGTTTAGACAGAAGTTCAGAACATTTAAGAATGAACAGACATTCCCACACGATCTCTTTCTGAAAGTCATGGAGTTTCTAACAGTGGCAGGTAGGTTCTGACAGATAGCCCATACAGCTTATACCTATCAAGCATTTAATTATTGACCATCTATCGATCAAAGATAAACTCATCTTCTTGTCAGTGGAAGAGATAACAAGTATATCTAAATCTTTACAGATCTCAAAAAGGATATTTCGCAGGTGAATAACATTGAATAAAATATTTTTCCCGCCAAAAAGATAATAAAAAATTTAGCAGAAAGATACTTACAGAAGGTGCTCAAAAGAATATATATTTCAACATGAACCATGTACACTCATTAAGAATTATGATTAACTTCGTGTTTACTGATAGAAACATAAAGATTATCTAAGTACAGGTACACAGAAGTTGTTATGAGAAACTTCAACTTTCAAGAAGTCGGAGTAAGAAACAATAGTACAACTGTAACAGATAATGAACTTCGACTTTCGAAGAAATATAGCTACTTTGACTTTATATAAGTTGGAGTAAGTCCGACTTCGACTTTCAAGGAGTCAGAGTAAGGCTCAATAGATAAGCAATCGGTACAAAGACTTCGACCTTTCAGGAGTCTGAGTACTGCCAGACTTTGACTTCTCAGAAGTTGGAGTACAGCCAGACTTTGACTTCTCTGGAGTCGGAGTGCTACCAGTTTGTTCATCAATCGAAGCATTACTTCGACCTTCCTAGAGTCGGAGTGTTATATACAGTAAACGTTGTGAACTTAGAAAATTTTCGTGGACTTAGAAAAAATTTATTTGTGTTCATACTTATATTCTATATAAAACATGAAATTTAGCTAAGATATATTTGTATAAATAAGAACCTTTTGAATTATTACGTTTCATAAATGGTACTGACAATGATATTAAAGGGTTTTGTCATAGCAAAAATATCATGATAAATATTTTAGCAATATATTAGCAAAATAGAAAGGAGTAGTTGCTCAACATGTTTGACATGACCATGTGAACACCAATTTGTTTGACTATTGTTGGTCTACCATTTAGAAGCCAGAGCCTTGTAGTAATTTTTAATGTGGCCTAGTTGTCATGTAAAGGGCATTGAAATAATCATGTTACCATTTTTAAAACTTTGTAATTATGAGATAACATTTGCAACTTGTAGTAATTTTTTTTGTACCCTAGTTAGCATGCAAAGAACTTAATATAGGTATGCCTATGTTAAAAAAAAAACATAAATTTTAAATATATATATATATAGTAATATCTTTTATTTTGTTTTAATTGCCCTCGTTGAATCTGCCATCGCCTCAGTGATATGACAGTTGTGCCATTGGAGCATGACAAGGCCAGCTTGAAGGAGCACTATGATAATCTCGGTTATAACTAAAATAGGTCCATTGATAGTATGATTGTGCATCACCAACAGACAATTGACGACACTCAATTTGCCGCTAGAATTGACAGCATAATTGACGTCATTAAGAGAAATACTAACAACATAAAATGATGATGTCCAAATTTGGCCAACGACATATCATGATGCCGTTATGTCAAATCCGATTGCTTCATCTAATGTTGCACAATAATTATCATAAAATCACAATAACCATGTCATGCCCCGACACGGAATATCGGAACGCAAGGCAGTTGCAAATAAACGGGTACAGAGCGAGTACTAGACATCAAACCATTGAACAAGAATAAATACTAAAGCAAATTCATCTCATTAAAAATTTCCAATGTCTAGTTACAACCACTAATATCAGAGCCATTCTATAGGGCCCGATTACATTGAATAAGACAAAAGACTAAACTTCAACTCTAACATAATAGTAAGACGCTAGGGTACTCTTGACTTCACTCTTAGTCATTCCCGTCCTCTTGAGTGTAAGCATCTTCCTCGGTCTCACCTGAGAACACATAACCAATAACAGAGGGTGAGCGATAACGCCCAGTAGGACTTAAATCTCAGGGTCAAGCAGGCTTTAAATGATTAATGTATTAAAAAGGCAGAGTAACTAATGACAGAGCGAGAGAGTCAAGTAATGTAAGAGATAGCACGATAGCATGAGAATGAAATAGCACAAGTTTCCAAATATAGTACAAGCGTCGAATATAGCACAAATAGCAAGATGGCCATAGCACAGATAGTACAAAGTATAGCAATAGCACAACGTGTATAGTATAGAACATTGTTGTCAATAGACAACAAGAGAATATAGCACTTCTGATTGTCATTTAGATAGTCGAGATAGATAGCACTTGAGTGTAACGACAAACACTCTAGTCATTTAACTCCCGCAAGCAAATAGCACTTTTGGGCGCACATCCCTGGACCAGACCGTGCCCTTTATATATTGCCAGGTATTGGTTATGTTGTTTATCTTTAGACAATCAGTCAATGACCATTAGAGAGTACCAAGAAATAGATGACAATACTAGATGAATAGACGAGATAGTAAAGAGAACGTGAATAGACGAGTGAGTAGACTATAGATGAGAACTATAGTTCAATGCACATAAAACGTCGAGTAACGGGCGATAGTAGCAGTTGCTTAGCACGCACACTTGGTGTTGGCAGTCAGGTGGAATTCACTACCCTTCCACTAGCCATGTTATACATAGGTCCAGAGGTCCGGCGTGATTCTAGATAAGAGTGAACTTCTAATAGTCGTTTGGATCATATTGATCCCTAAAGGGTATCATAGGTGTTAGGGTACAACCAGCTCGTCGCCCATGTGGAAATCCATGGATAGAGGAGACTTTCGAAGGCCTTGAACAAGGATTCACTAGTCTGGCAGAAGGAATATCCGACGGAGAGTTCGTCCAAGTCAAGAGAAAGTGTATATATAGAAACAAGTGCTCAACGTTCTAAAGGAATTCTAGAACAGTGGAGCGTCAGTAACGGCATTTCCAAACCTCTCAAGAAAAACGACGACAAGTTCATTTAAAAATATAGTAATTTGAATTAAATTACTAGATGTACTATGAGATATTTTTATACCAAGTTAAGCCATATTGGATTGTTCAAAGTGTGTGCATGTGTCATGTAAAATCATGGACATGAAAGGTCATGTGAAAGATTTTAATTAATTAAAATATATCCAAGATTAACAACTTTGTTTTTTGTGTTTAAATAGTTAACAGGGCATGATATTACTGTAGAAAATCAAGACTTGTAGAAAGAGGGGGTTTCATGTAAAAATCCTAGATCGCGACGTACCCCTGTAAGGGTCGCGACAGGGTCAGATCAGAATGCGATAGGGTCATGCACAGGTCGCGACAGGTCGGCCAGAGCAGGCTGCCAGAATGCGACAGGGTGGCCTATCACGTTCGGAACACGACAGGTACTATGTCGCGACGGCCCTGAGAATGCGGCCTATCGGGCCGTCGCACCTGAGTCCGAGGGGGAAAAGGGCAGCACCTTGGATTGCGGTCCAGGTTGCCCTATTTGACATAGGTTCGTTCAAAATTCATAACTACTCGCACAGTGGATGAAAAATCACGAAATCACGAAATCACTTGCAAACGGATCTAGACATGCGAGGGTACTTACAGTGAATAGGAATTTGAAAACAGACATGGTTTCAGCATGCTTCAAATAGGTTTATTCACGAAGAATATGGAACAGTGTACAATTAAGATGCAAGAATTAATTCGAGCAGTAGGAGAGATGAAATTTAGGGCTTTCAGAGGCTAACGATGCCTAACATCTATCAGTATCTCTAGTTAAAGTTTCATAGCATGGGGTCAAGTATTCATGAAGTTCTAGATCTTAGATGAAAGGTCGGGGTAATGACAAGTGCAGAACTTCAAAAATCAAGAAGAAAATATTGGCTCGATAGAAAATTATGAAACTAGATGACTTTTGTTCCTGATGGATGGAACAATCTATAGACAAAATTTTATAATTTTTTCTCGTGAGAATGCCTACCTTTGACTCGTTTGATCTTCTAGGGTTAGAACATGAAGAACTCGGGTTGAAGCTTGGTTCAGCCTTCTGCCCACGAATTCCTCTACTCCTTGGCCTCCTCTCCTCATCCAGCAAACCCCAGCAACATGTTAGGGCCGGCCATGGAGAGTTCAGAGAGTATTTATGCTTGTTGGGTTTCTATTTCCTAATAGAATTCTAATTCGTATTAAATTCTGAGATTTCCTATTCCTATCCTCCTTCTAAGCTTTCCACTTCCTATTTGGGTTAGGTTGGGATGCAATTTCATGGCCAACCTATTAGGGTAGACATAGGAATCCAATTCCAACACAAATAGCTATTTTAAGAATTTATTAACCCTTTATCTATTTAGGTTATATTTAAGTTACGAATTTAGGGTATTTTCCTATTATTCCTCCTTTAAAAATCCCTATTTTTGCCCAATAATTTTCTAGATGGTCCATTTAGCAAAGCCCATTACTTCTTTTCTTTTAATGGGTTTTAATAGATTCTCTTTTCTTTAATTTTCCAATTGAGTTAATTTTTAATATTATTAAAAAAAAATTCAAAAAATGTAGGTTGCTACATCCTCCCCCTCTTAAAAGAATTTGATCCCCAAATTCATAAGATAACAATGGAGAGAATGTCTTACTGAAAAGATCGAGGTAGTTCTGTCTGATGATTCCTTCAGGTTCCCATGTGGCTTCTTCCACTCCACGATTATTCCATAGGACTTTAACCACATGGATGGGATGGTTTCTGAGTTGTTGCACCTTTCGTTCGAGTATCTTGACTTGCTTTTCTTCATATGTCATGTCCTTGTTTAGCACCAGCTCCTCATGGCGAATGACATGCGTACGATCATATACATATTTCCTAAGCATGGAGACATGGAGCACATTGTGTACGCATGCCAAATTTGGTGGCAACGCCAGTCGGTATGCAACCTCACCAATCCTTTCGAGTACTTCAAAAGGACCGATGAATCTTGGACTGAGCTTCCCTTTTACACCAAATCTTTGGATGCCACGAGTAGGTGACACCTTTAAGTGTACATGATCACCGACTTGAAACTCTAAATCTCGCCTTCTCCTGTCAGCATAGCTCTTCTGTCTGGACTGAGCAATCTTGAGTCAGTCTCGGATCACCTGAATGTCCCGTGTTGTATTTTGCACCATATCTGGGCCTCGTCAATGCTTTTCTCCAACTTCATTCCAGCATGCAGGAGATCTACAGTTCCTGCCATATAGTGCTTCGAACGGTGCCATCTTAATACTCGCCTAGTAACTGTTGTTATAGGTAAACTCAACTAGGGATAGGTGCTCATTCCAATAACCTTGGAAGTCTATAGTGCAGGCTCTTAACATGTCTTCAACAATTTGGTTGGTTCTCTCAGTCTGCCCATCAGTTTATGGGTGAACGACGGTACTAAAGTTTTGCTTAGTACCAAGTGCACTTTGCAGTCCCTTCCAGAAGTGAGATGTAAATCTCAGATCTCGATCCGAGACAATAGATGATGGAACTCCGTGCAATCTCACTATCTCCTTGACATATAAAGCAGCTAATACTTCCACAGACCACTTACTCTTTATAGGTAGAAAATACGTAGATTTGGTTAATTGGTCGACAATGACCCATATGGCGTCGAGTCCACCACGAGTCCTGGGTAAACCCATGATGAAGTCCATGCCAATGCTTTCCCATTTCCCCTCTGGGATATCTAGTGGTCTAAGTACACCAGCAGGGCATATGTGTTCCGCCTTTACCTGTTGACAAGTAAGGCAATGAGCGGCATGTTCAGCTACCTCTCTCTTCATGTTCGGCCACCAAAACGTTCTTTTCATGTCTTGATACATTTTGGTACCTCCAGGATGAACATTATACTTCATCTTGTGAGCTTCATCCATTAGCTTTCTCTTCAATTCTTCATTGCCGGGGACGCATGTCCTCCCTTGAAATACAAGCCTTCCATCTTCGGTCATAGCAACGTCTGGTCTTTCGGCTAGGGTTTCCTTGATACGCACCAAGAATGGATTGTTGTCTTGCTGAGTTTTAATCTCTTCCAGCAGGTCAGATTGAATCTTGATATTGGCAACCAAGACTCGATCATCCCTATGTTCAATATTCAAGTTAAACCTTGTGAATTGTTCTAGTAGTTGCATCTCTCCCAGGACTAGACTCAAAACAGATGCCATCGGCTTCCTACTAAGAGCATCAGCCACCGCATTACCCTTGCCTGGATGGTATTGGATGTTGAAATCAAAATCATTTATGTATTCAAGCCATCTTCTCTGCCTCATGTTAAGTTCCTTCTGAGAAAATAAATACTTCAAACATTGTGGTCCGAGTAGATAGTGAATTGCTCTCTATATAGATAATGTCTCTAGATTTTTAAGGCGAAGACCATAGCAACCAACTCTAAATCATGCACAGGGTAGTTGACCTCATGCGTCTTCAATTGTCTTGAAGAATATGCAATGACCTTCTCCATTTGCATCAATACACAACCTAGCCCAATTCCTGAGGCATCGGTATAGACAAAGAAACCTTCTCCCACAATTGGAAGAGCAAGAATAGGTGTTGAGGTAAGACAATCTTTTAGGGTCTGAAAACTCTTCTCACACTCTTTACTCCAGGAGTAGGGATTCTCCTTTCGTGTCAGATGCGTGAGAGGAACAACGATCTTTGAGAAATCCTTTATGAACCGCCTGTAGTAGCCAGCCAGTCCTAAGAAACTTATATTTTTTGTGACGTTGGTTGGTCTCTCCCAATTGAGTGCAGCTTCGACTTTGGAGGGATCAACGAAGATGTCATCCTTTGAGATGACATGGCCCAAGAAGGACACTTCTTTGAGCCAGAATTCACACTTGCTCAGCTTTGCATACGGTTTATTGTCTCGCAAGACTTGCAGTGCTACCTTCAGATGTTCTTCATGTTCTTCTTTGGTCTTTGAATATATAAGGATATTGTCGATGGAGACAACCACGAACTTGTCAAGGTATGGTCGACATATGATGTTCATGAGTTGCATAAAGGCTGCAGGGGCATTGGTTAGACCAAAAGGCATAACGACGAATTCATAGTGTCCATACCTGCTCCTAAAAGCCGTTTTGAAGATATCGTCATCCTTGATCCTCATTTGATGATAGCCAGATCGAAGATCGATCTTGGAGAAATATTGAGCTTCATATATTTGGTCGAACATTTCATCGACCTGAGGTAATGGATACTTATTCTTGATGGTTAGCTGATTGAGTTGACGATAGTCGATGCATAGTCTCATCGATCTATCTTTCTTCATAACGAATAGCACAGGTGCTCCCCATGGGGAAGTACTTGGTCTGATGAACCCCTTCTCTAATAGCTCCATCAGTTGCGCCTTCAATTCATTTAACTCAGCAGGTGACATTCGGTATGGTTGACGTGATACCGGGGCAGCTCCAGGGATCAACTTAATGGCGAAGTTGACATCACGTTCCGGGGGAATCCCTAGTAGATCTTCGGGAAATACATCTGGGTAATCCTGGACTATGTGGATGTCTTCTACCTTAGAACCCTTCTTTTCAACTATTACGGCCGCAAGGAAAGCAAAGTAACCTTTCCTTATCAAGTTGTGGGCCTTTATGGCATAGATTAGAGTCATCCGTCTCTTATGTCTAATCCCAGTGAAGGAAAACTTAGGAAAATCACTAAAGGTAATTTTCCCTTTCTTACAATCAACACTTGCCCCATAAGTGGACAACCAGTCGGCTCCCAAAATGACATCATAGCCTTCCATGGGCATACACATCAGGTCAGCCTTTAGGTTATGGTCTCAGATCATTACATCGGCAGATGGGAAGTATTTGTTCAATTTCTCCTTTACTCCTAGTGGTGTTGTGACAGAGAACTCACATCCCATAGATATAGGTTTAGCATTCAGAGTATCAGCAAAGTTTTGAGATATGAATGAATGAGTTGCTTCAGTATCAAATAAAACAAATGCTGATAAGGAGAAAACTTGTAGGGTACCTTCTACCACGCCACCTTCCTCAGTGGGATCTTCATCATGCAGGGCTTGCAGTCTGCCCTATTTCTTAGGAACATTAGAGCGCCTTTCATTTTCCTTCAGTAGCGGGCACTCGGGGATGCGGTGCTCGTGGCTTCCACAGCGCAGACATGCGCCGATATTCCTCTAGATTCATCTGTTGTGTGACCTGGCTTATCACAGTGCTTGCAATTACTTTTCACTAGAGTGTTGGGGACAATAGCTTTGGATTTCCTTTCTTGGTTGGGTCCCTCCGTGATGTTGAAGGGACGTTTCTTGCCGTTGATCGGATTAGCAGATGATGGACCAGACGTCATTTCCTTTTTTACAAACTTTCCTTTGATACGATTAGTGAAGTCCGTAGCATCTTCTAGTAGCTGAGCTTTCTTTACCATCTCGACATAGGTATGTATGTCGAGAGGGGCAAGTTGAGTAATGTACTGAGGCTTAAGGCCATTGAGGAAGTGCCTAGCCATCATCTTTTCAGTATTTACCAGATGTGCAACATAACATGCCAGTCTTGGAAACTGGGCTTCATACTCGGCCACCGTCAAATTCCTCTGTTTAAGAGTAGCAAATTCCGCGGCCTTGTTCTCTTGGACATGCTCCGAGAAATACTTGGAATTGAATGCTTCTTTGAATTCAGCCCAAGTAAATTGACCATTAGCTCTGGTCGCTTCTACCGATTCCCACCAAGCATGGGCGTCCTTCTCTAATTGGAAAGTATCCAGTAGCAGCTTATCCCCTGCTGCACATTGCATAACATAGAAAATTCTTTCCATCTCCTTTAGCCAATGCTCAGCCTCATCCAGATCCATGGATCCACTGAACCTAGATGAGTTCAGACTCCTAATATTATGATGCAGCTTGCCTGCACCGCCACGGTTTCCACCTCCTTGGGTAGCTTGAATAATTGCTCGAGTAAGTTCTTGGATGGTTTGTTGCATGCCCCTCATTTGAGCACATTCAATAGTCATCTTGGTTGCTTAAGTTTCTAAAAAATAATTTGTTGTTAGGATATTGGTGTGGAGTTTAACTTGTGCATGTGTGAGTTTATTTTAGCTAGTTACCCATGGCTCTAACCATATCTCCCATAGGTAGGATAACTGACTCTAGTAGAGGCTGGTCAACCTAGATCATCCTATACTTAAGAACAACCTAGGCTCTGATACCACAAAACTGTCACGCCCCGACACAGAATATCGGAACACGAGGCAGTTGCAAATAAATGGGTACAGAGCGAGTACTAGAAATCAAACCATTGAACAAGAATAAATACTAAATCAAATTCATCTCATTAAAAATTTCCAATGTCTAGTTACAACCACTAATATCAGAGCCATTCTATAGGGCTTGATTACATTGAATAAGGCAAAAGACTAAACTTCAACTCTAACATAATACTAAGATGGTAGGGTACTCTTGACTTCACTCTTGGTCGTTCCCGTCCTCTTGAATGTAAGCATCTTCCTCGGTCTCACCTGAGAACACATAACAAATAATGCAGGGTGAGCGATAACGCCCAATAGGACTTAAATCTCAGGGTCAAGCAGGCTTTAAATGATTAATGTATTAAAAAGGTAGAGTAACTAATGACAGAGCGAGAGAGTCAAGTAATGTAAGAGATAGCACGATAGCATGAGATTGAAATAGCACAAGTTTCCAAATATAGTACCACCGTCAAATATAGCACAAATAGCAAGATGGTCATAGCACAGATAGTACAAAGTATAGCAATAGCACAACGTGTATAGTATAGCACTTTGTTGTCAATAGACAATGAGAGAATATAGCACTTTTGATTGTCATTTAGATAGTCGAGATAGATAGCACTCGAGTGTAGTGCCAAACACTCTTGTCATTTAACTCTCGCGGGCAAATAACACTTTTGGACGCACATCCCAAGACTAGACCGGGCCCTTTATATATTGCCAGGCATTGGTTATGTTGTTTATCTTTAGACAATCAGTCAATGGCCAATAAAGAGTACCAAGAAATAGATGAGAGTACTAGATGAATAGATGAGATAGTAGAGAGAACGTGAATAGACGAGAGAGTAGAGTATAGATGAGAACTATAGTTTAATGCACATAAAATGTTGAGTAACGGGCGATAGTAGCAGTTGCACAACACGCACACTTGGTGTTGGCAGTCAGGTGGAATTCACTACCCTTCCACTGGCCATGTTATACACAGGTCCAGAGGTCCGGTGTCATTCTAGATAAGAGTGAACTTCTAATAGCCGTTTGGATCATATTGATCCCTAAAGGGTATCATAGGTGTTAGGGTACAACCAGCTCGTCGACCATGTGGAAATCCATGGATAGAGGAGACTTACGGAGGCCTTGAACAAGGATTCACTAGTTCGGCAGAAGGAATATCTGACGGAGAGTTCGTCTAATTCAAGAGAAAGTGTATATATAGAAACAAGTGCTGCTCGACGTTCTAAAGGAATTCTAGAATAGTGGAGCGTCGGTAACGGTATTTCCAAACCTCGCAAGAATAACGACGACAAGTTCATTTAAAAATATGATAATTTGAATTAAATTACCAGATGTACTATCAAATATTTTCGTACCAAGTTAAGCCATATTGGATGGTTCAAAGTGTGTGCATGTGTCATGCAAAATCATGGACATGAAAAGTCATGTGAAAGATTTTAATTAATTAAAATATATCCAAGATTAACAACCTTGTTTTCTGTGTTTAAAAAGTTAACAGGGCATGATATTACTGTAGAAAATCAAGACTTGTAGAACGAGGGGGTTTCATGCAAAAACCCCAGATCGCAACGTACCCATGTAAGGGTCGCGACAGGGTCAGAACAGAACGTGACAGGGTCATACACAAGTCGCGACAGGTCGGCCAGAGCAGGCTGCCAGAATGCGACAGGGTGGCCTGTCGTGTTCAAAACACGACAGGTACTGTGTCGCGACGGCCCTGAGAACAAGGCCTATTGGGCTGTCGCATTCTCAGGTCCTGCACCTGAGTCCGAGTGGGAAAAGGGCAGCACCTTGGATTGCGGTCCAGGTTGCCCTATTTGACACAGGTTCATTCAGAAATTCATAACTAATTGCACAGTGGATAAAAAATTACAAAATCACTTGCAAACTGATCTAAACATGGAGGGTACTTACGGTAAATAGGAATTTGAAAACATACATGGTTTCGGCATGCTTCAAATAGGTTTATTCACAAAGAATATGGAACAGTGTGCAGTTGAGATGCAAGAATTAATTCGAGCAGTAGGATGGATGAAATTTAGGTCTTTCAGGGGCAAACAATGCCTAACATCCAACAGTATCTCTATTTAAAATTTCATGGCATGGGGTCGAGTATTCATGAAGTTCTAGATTTTAGATGAAAGGTCGGGGTCATGACGAGCGCAGAACTTTAAAAATCAAGATGAAAATATTGGCTCAACAGAAAATTATGAAGCCAAAGGGCTTTTGTTCCTGATGGTTGGAACAATCTACAGACGAAATTTTATAATTTTTGTTCGTGAGAATGCCTACCTTTGACTCATTTGATCTTCTAGGGTTAGAACTTGAAGAACTCGGGTTGAAGCTTGGTGCAGCCTTCTTCCCACAAATTCCTCTACTCCTTGGCCTCCTCTCCTCGTCCAGCAAACCCCAACAACGTGTTAGGGCCGCCATGGAGAGTTTAGAGAGTGTTTATGTTTGTTGGGTTTCTATTTCCTAATAGAACTATAATTCCTATTAAATTCTGAGATTTCCTATTCTTATCATCCTTCTAAGCTTTCCACTTCCTATTTGGGTTAGGTTGGGATGCAATTTCGTGGCCAACCTATTAGGGTAGGGTTAGGAATCCAATTCCAACACAAATAGCTATTTTAAGAATTTATTAACCCTTTTTCTATTTAGGTAATATTTAAGTTACGAATTTAAAGTATTTTCCTATTATTCCTCCTTTAAAAATTCCTATTTTGGCCCAATATTTTTCTAGAGGGTCCATTTAGCAAAGCCCATTACTTCTTTTCTGTTAATGGGTTTTAATAAATTCTCTTTTCTTTGATTTTTCAATTGAGTTAATTTTTAATATTATTATTTTTTATTTTTTTCAAAAAATCTAGGTTGCTACAAACCATATCAAGAAAACCTGGGGCATCACAATGTTAGTTAATTTTAATGTTGTATGGTAATATTATAACAAATGTTTAACTAATCCACTTACATTATCACTAAACCATATATGAAACTATTTATTATGCTTTCTTTCAATATCCTTGGCTCGAAAATATTGCGTTGATAATACATTGAGATGAATCCTACAAATTTCAATTCATTAGAACATATAATGCAAATAAACACGATATTCTAACTTCATATTTAATAAGTTACTTACTGAATAAAATGGTTGATTGTGTCACAATTGAAGAGCACATATCGATAAGCTTGTACTAATGTGGTATGATCTAATAAAACCACATCAAAGCTACCTAGAGCACGGCCTAATCTTGAAAACATAGAGAACTCCTCTGATTCAACAACCTCCATTGTTTCATCAAAATTCCTTGTGGTTCATGCTAGTTTGCACTCTATGTTATGCAGGTACCTTGAACAAAATGTTAAGTATTCTTCTACCAGATAACCTTGAGCAATTCAACCCTCTGAACGACTTGTATTATGTACATATGATTTCAATGTCATCAAGTACCTATATATGAGAACTTGATTGTAGCACCCCAAGATTTTCATATTTAAAATTATGGATAAACTATAAAATTGACAATTTAATAATCTAAAAATAATAATAACGTACGCACCATTATCATATACACGAAAACACATCAGAAAATTTTGTAAAAATCATAGTTCAACTCTAAATAATATTTCTAAATGACTCATGAAGATATTCTGGTGAAGAAAAATCTGATTAGCCGAGTTTAAAGTGTTTTACGACTTATTATCGTAATTCATAATTAAGTTAGAAAATCATTATCATATGTACTTAGATCTGTCAGAAAATGAAATAAAATTTATGGTTGGACTTTAAATAAAATCCTATAATGACCCACTAAAAAATTTGGGCTAAGAAAAATCATTTGGGCCAAGTTTAAGAATTGTTGTGATTTATTATAATAATTAAGAAATAAATCAAAACCTATTATCACATGTACATAAACAATTCCAAAAATATTATAAAAATTATGATGTACACTCACAGTCATTCCTTCACCATCCATCAAGAAAATTGGGCCTAGAGATGACTCTTGGACCATGAATAAATTCATATTAGGAAAATAACCCAAAATTCAGAATTTCTCACTAATGGACCATAAAAGAGTAAATTCTCACACAATAGACATTTATTGTAAGGCCCTTGAATTTTGCCCTTTTATTTAGTTGTTGGGTCATGTGATGTTTAGTTGTTTTGTGTATATAGCCTTGTGTATATATGTATATGCATACATGTATATGTAATTATTCTGTATATTGTATTATTATGATGTTATATGAGTTTACTATGTACATATTGTTGTATTTATATACTATATATAATATTTAAGTTGTACATTACAATTGCATGTATGTATATACTGTATATATATAATTTTGGATACTCTTGTGTTCTGACCGAAGGGTCAATTGACGTCAACATGCATGGACGTTAGAGGTGAGTCGACATCCAGATTGATGGACGCCAACTCCTAGTAGACGGCCAACAATGTGGACGTCTATTTCCCCAGAATTTTGCGGTTTCAGATTCGGAAATGGCCACGATTTCTTCGGCCCTTGTTTTGGAAACCATCTTCCAACGTAGGATCCCTACCTAATCGCGTATCCCGACTCCCCTAGTGTATAAAAACACCAGATTAGGGCAAATTAGGTTATTTTGGCTTTTGTCAAAACTCTAGAACCTTTTAGGAAAAACAGGTGCATATGAAAGTAGACTCGATGATCATTAACTTGGTATAAGATGTCACTAAAGTATACATGCATATACATATATAAAGAACACATGTAATTCAAATTGGATTACCCAACTCACAGTGGATTAACCAACATGACAGGGGATGTCTCAAAAATGACAGTTCTCTGCTAACTGTCTTCCCTCTACTTTGACTTTCTTGTCTTGACCATAATCCTTGTGCGAACCTGGAACTTTGGAGACTTTGAACCGACGACTTGGTGCATCTTCCGTTGATCCTCGTCGACTGGAAGGAGCTCTGAGCATAGAGGAAGGCTTCCGCGACTTTGGTGTGCAAGCTACATCAACACAGAACCTGTTCAGGAAAAGATTTAGGGCGCTTCTTGGGTTGGCCGAGGAGAGCTTCTTTGGCAATTTAATCTCGTCTAGCAATTTTTCTTAGGCAAGTAACCCTTGGACATCGCCCAGACCCATGTCTAGTAGGTCTCAGGTATTTTTACATAATTTGTCTCGTGTCTTGGAACCCCCATTCACCTTTGTTTTGTGCGTTCTATCTGTAGTTCTGCAAACAGGAACTTAACAGCAACATTTGCTACCATTAAGATCCTGAGTTGGTGGCATCCTATAGTGTCGTTAACCCCTGTTGGCGGCGACATGTTGGACACCAAGTTCATCTGGGCTTTACAGAACCCTAGTTTCACATCTGTATGATCATATTCAGATTTGTAGTTGTCTGTGTTTACTGTAGAATTTATGTTGAGTTAGGTTTAATCAGAAGGTCATATCATGAGGATGTACCGAATTTATACAAATTGTGTTAATTATTAAAATTCCTGTAATTGTACTTTGAGCATAATAGGACCATGTTTAATCTTTTACAATTAGATCTGATGCGATTTAGGATTTCATAAATTTTATATGACTATATGATGACTATGTACAAGTGTTGACACTGTTGGGAATGACTAATTTACTGTGGAACCTATTTAAGTGAAATTAGTGATAAATATGCCTGTGATCTATTTTTAATTATTATAATTAGTGTACAGATCCAAAAGTTTTGTAAAATTGAGCATGTCACATATTGTCTGTTTAGAACCTGTGGTAAAAATCTCGCATTGTTTGGATAACAATAAATATTGTTAATGATTTATTACATAAGAATGAACATATTTGAGCATGTTGAATTAGATTATGTATAATTCAGTGGTTAGTAGTATGATTAAGATGATGTTATGTCCTAATTAACACTGTGAATAGTAGCATCATGCTAGGTGAACTGAAGCCTAAGCGATTGTGTAAAAGTAAATGCAATTGTGTCTAAATGATGCATGAGAAGTGTGTAAACAATGTGTTAAATGTAAATTGTGTTAAAATGTGCCATTAGTGACACTGCTACCATAGAGGGCTGTGGAACTGTACCGTACTAAAGTCCCTATGGGAAGGTTCAATCTATATGATATCCTATGGACAATTAGGATGAAATCCAGGAGGTGGACAAGTACCACTGGTTAGGGTGGAGAGTGCTTCTCCCGGTTCTACGCAGTTAACCAAGATCTATCACTGTGTTGCCTACGTGATAGGTATGTGAATGTATATATGTGTGTCCGTCTAGTGGTGGTTTGGACTATGTGTCACGGAAACTAAGTGAAAATATGAATATGTGATCATGTGATGTGTACAATGTGAACTATGAGCATGTGAATATGTAAGTGAATGTGTTAACATGTGAATAAGTGTAACCATGTGATTATGTTAAATTATGTCAAAGCAGCAAGTAAACGGTAGGTGTAATTGTGATAATTGCATGAGAAATGACTACAATTCATGCTAGGTGCGCTATTTACCATATTCATAATTCCATGCTATAGTTGTGTTAATTGTGACATGAGTCAAGTGAGATTGAAGTATTTAAACATGTTGGTTACAAAGTGTAGAAAGCATGTCATAGGTTTTATACTTAATTGTTTAAATAATATGAAACATGTTACATGTTTATTCTAAATTGCTTAGGAATCTAGCATGTGTAGGTGATATGTGTATGGTTGTGTTCATGGATTGCTTACTGGGTCTCTTTAGACTCATTCTTGCTTCGGCGTACAGGTGTAACAGGTGTCTCCACTTCCGAGGAGGAGATAGTTAGGAGCGACTCCGAGCGAGAGGAGTAGCTTGTGTTGTAGAGATTTCGACATTGTACTTTCATTTTGCATAAGTATGTAATCAATAAGTGGTGTATGTTTCATGGATAATGTATTTAGTTTGGAATTGTATTATGTGGACATTTGCATCTCCCTCTTACTATATGGACTGTGGATAGAATGATGATGATGGAATAAGATTGATTTATTTTATTTCCGCTGTAATATTCTATTATTTATCTACATCTCACTGTGACGGCGTTCATTATACCGATGTGGATTGGTATAATCGTACCGGTATAGGCAGGGTCGTTACAGAGATTGGTATCAGAGACACAGGTTGAGATTGTACATGAGTAAACCATCATCTTCGTATATGCTAAGTCTTTATAGAATTGTCCACATGTGTAGAAATGATTAATAATGAATGAAAGATAGTTAAGAACATGGTTAGGGCTAAATAACTTAGTTTCTAACCATGATTGAATTGTTTTACAGGATATGGCTTCTCATGGTAGGCGTGGTGCCCATGCCCGTGAGGATGAGCAGAGGCATGAGGATAGGGATGAGCAATAGGCCCCGGCACCTCAGGGTCCTACAATTCTTCCTCCACCACCACCTGTAGATTATGGGGTGTTCATGCAAGGCCTAGTTCAGGCTATGCAGACACAGGCGCATACCTAGGCAGCACTCCAGGCTCAGCTGGAGGTTTAGGTTAGAAATGTTAGATAGAAGTAGTCCGTTTTTAATTAATGTATGATTGTTATGTGCTTATGTACTATTTATATTGCTTATTGTAGTAGGCTCAGGCTCCAGCTCTAGTTCCCCAGGAGCTTGGCCATGGTGGTCCTTCCATCATGGAGCGATTCAAGAGAATGGCTCCTCCCTCTTTTAAGGGGGAGAGTCAGCCACTGCTGGTGGAGAGTTGGATGAGGGAGATCGAGAAGATCTTCTGGGCGATTAGGTGTGCTGAGGAGGACAAGGTCAGCTTGGCCACCTATATGCTACAAGTATGTGTTAGCTAATTGTGTTTGTATTTGTATTAAGTTTAGATTTGTTTAGATTAGTCCTTATGGATGGTTTGTTGCAGGAGAGAGCCGATGTGTGGTGGGCTTCGTTACTGCATACCCGGTTTGAGGACGGTGTTGTTGAGGTGGCATGGGATGAGTTCGTGAGGCTCTTTCGGGCCAAGTTCATCCCGGAGCATATCTAGGACAAGATGGAGCAGGAGTTCCTCACTCTTACTCAGGGCTCCATGACAGTACTTGAGTATGAGGCCAGGATTGCAGAATTATCTAAATATGCACATCATATCATTGCTGATGAGCGCAGGAAGGCGAAGAAATTTGTGATTGGCCTTAAGCCATCACTGAGGTCGAGGTTGGTGGCGTTTTACCATCGTACCCTTGACGAGGCTCTTAGCGCTGCATGTGGGCAGGAGAGCGAAATGGAGCAGTACCTAGAAGAGAAGAAGGCTTCGCAGAAGAGGTTTGCGCCTCCATTCCAGCGGTAGGATAGGAAGAAGGCGGTATACCAGTCACCGCAGCGTCCCGTAGCAGTGAGTAGTCAGTAGGTAGTAGCACTGTGGTCCCCTGACATCAGGCCCAGCAGCAAGAAGGAGTGTCCTCACTGTGGAAGGACACACGGAGGTATCGAGTGCTAGAAGCTAGCGGGGAAGTGTTTAAAGTGTGGGAGCAGTGAACATCAGATCCGGGACTATCCCAGACTTCAGTAGGGAGTCTAGTGTAGAGCGCCAACCCCAACAGTGGCAGCAGCAGCAGTGCCAGCTATAGGAAGACTAGGAAGGCCTCGAGCCCAAGCTCGAGTGTTCGCGTTAGCATGGGAGGATGCCGAGCAGGCGAAACATGTCACCGAAGGTACGGTTCTTTTCATGGGTGTGCACGCTCGGGTTTTATTTAATACGAGTGCCACTCACTCATTCATTTCTGAGCATTTTGCTAGGCAGTTAGTAGTAGAGTCAGGATTAGAGGCTGAGGAGTTAGATGTTTCGTTGTCTGTGCACACACCAGCGGGAACGATATTGACTAGGAAGTGTATTCCATCGTTACCTGTGTGCATTGAGGATCGAGTCCTAGATGGATGCTTCTTTTTGCTAAAGATGAAGGACTATGATGCAATTCTTGGTCTGGATTCGCTAGAGGAGCATTATGCTTTAGTAGATTGTCATGGGAAGAAGATCGTTTTCTATATTCCTGGTGAGGATGAGTTTTCACATCCATTACCAAGGAACTTTGCTGGAAAGTTTATTATCTCCGCCATGAAGGTGATGAGAATGGGGAACAAGGGATGTGACGTTTTTCATGCCAGCGTGGTATTAGTACCAAAAGCTGATGAGTCACCTACCCTTGGGGAGATTGATGTAGTGAGGGAGTTTCTAGACATTTTTCCCGATGATTTGTCTGGATTGCCACCGGTTAGGGAGATAGACTTTACTATAGAGTTGCTTCCAGGCACCTCTCATATCTCAAAGGCTCCATATCGGATGGCACCTGCGGAATTAGCTGATCTAAGGAAGCAATTGCAAGATTTGTTAGACAAGAGATTTATTCGAACTAGTGTATCCCCTGGGGCGCAGCTGTATTATTTGTAAAGAAGAAAGATGGTTCACTTAGGTTGTGCATTGATTATAGGAAACTCAACCAGGTAACTATAAAGAACAGGTATCGCTTGCCATGGATTGATGATCTATTTAACCAGCTGCAGAATGCATTGGTCTTTTCCAAGATTGATTTGCGGTCTGGCTATCATCAGTTGAGGATTATGAGTGAAGATGTGTCCAAGACGGCCTTTAGGACTCGTTATGGACATTATGAGTTTTTGGTTCTTCTATTTGGTCTAACCAACACCCCTGCAGCATTCATGGATCTCATGAACAGGGTGTTTAGACCTTATTTAGATAGTTTTGTAGTAGTGTTTATCAATGATGTGCTAGTATATTCCTGGATGAGGCTACACACTGTCAACATTTGAGGGTTGTGTTAGAAGTTCTCCGAGAGCACAAGCTGTATGCAAAATTCAGTAAGTGTGATTTTTGGATGCGCGAGGTTCATTTCCTTGGGCATGTTGTCTCTGGTGCTGGTGTAGCAGTTGATCCAGCAAAGGTCCAGGCTGTATTAGATTGGGAGATCCCCAGGACCCCATCAGAGATTCGGAGTTTCCTTGGTTTAGCAGGCTATTATCGGTGATTCATTGAGGGATTTGCATCTATCGCCAGCCCTTTGACTAAGCTAACCAGGAAGGGTGTGAAGTTTGTATGGTCCGAGGAGTGCGAGAGTAGCTTTCAATTGTTGAAGGCTAAGCTTACTTCTGCACCGGTGTTGATTTTGTCGAGTGGTGTAGAGGTTTTTCCATTTATTCAGATGCATCTTGGATTGGTTTAGGTTGTGTGTTGATGCAATAAGGAAGGGTAGTGGCGTATGCTTCTCGTCAGTTGAAGGAGCATGAGCGTAACTATCTGACTCATGATTTGGAGCTTGCGACAGTGGTTCATGCACTAAAGATCTGGAGGCACTATCTTTATGGTGTCAGATTTGAGGTGTTCACTAACCATAAGAGCTTGAGGTATCACTTCTCGCAAAAGGAATTAAACCTGCGTCAGGAGATGGATTGAGTTCCTCAAGGACTACGACTTCGATCTTTAATATCATCCACGAATGGTGAATGTCGTAGCGGATGCTCTTAGTAGGAAGATGTCTTTACTCCAGCAGGATTGGAAGATGTTGGAGGATGCTGCTTGTGCGATGACCGAGCTAGAGCCATTATTATGTCAGGCTTTTGTAGCTCAGTTGTCCATTCAGTCTACTATGCTTGATGAGGCTCATCCTAGGCTTCAGGAATTAGTAGGCAAGGCGGGAATTACTCGAGATGAGGATGGTGTGATTAGATTTCATCACCGAGTTTGTGTTCCCGATGTTGTAGATGTCTGTGAGCATGTTCTTGCAGTAGCTTATAGGTCGAGATTCTCTACTCATCCAGGTAACACTAGGATGTACCAGGATTTAAAGAGATCATTTTGGTGGTCTGGCATGAAGAAGGATGTGGCAAATTTTGTATCCAGGTGTTTAGTATGCCAGCAAGTGAAGGCCGAGCGTCAGTGACCATCTGGTCTTATGCAGAAGATGGAGATCCCTGTATGGAAGTGGGAGGCCATCACTATAGATTTTTTAACGGGTTTGCCCAGATCAGTGAAGGGCAATGACTCGATTTGGGTGATTGTAGATAGATTCTCTAAGACTGTGCGTTTCTTGCCTATGAAAAGAAGTAGTCAGTTGAGAGTTTGGCTAGATTGTATGTTAGTAGCATTGTTAGGTTGCATGGTGTGCCAAAGTCGATCATTTCGGATCGAGATCCGAGATTTACTTTGAGGCTGTGGAAGGGTCTTCAGGATGCTTTGGGTTCCAAATTGAAGCTTAGTTCGGTGTTCCATCCTCAGACAGATGGACAGTCTGAGAGGATTATCCAGACGCTCGAGGATACGTTGAGAGCGTGTGTGATGGATTGGAAGGGTGATTGGGAGCGTCATTTACCTCTTGTAGAGTTCGCATATAACAACAGTTTTCATGTGAGTATTGGTATGGCTCCATTTAAGGCATTGTATGGGCGGCCTTGTAGATCTCCTTTGTGTTGGGAGGAGACTGGTGATAGGTAGTTGATTGGTCTGGAGTTAGTGCAGGAGACTTCGGATAAGATCCAGCTTATCAGGAAGAGGCTTGTTGCGGTGCAAGATAGGTAGAAGAGTTACGTCGACAACATAATGAAGGATTTAGAGTTTGAGGTTGGCGAGCATGTATTTTTGAAGATTTCACCTACTCGAGGTGTTGTCAGATTTGGTAGGCATAGCAAATTAAGTCCTAGATTCATTGGTCCGTTTGAGATTTTGAGGCGGATGGGCAGTGTGGCATATGTGCTAGCTTTACCACCAGCATTAGCTAGTGTTCATCATGTTTTCCACGTATCCATGCTCAGGAGATATGTCCGAGATCCATCTCATGTTATTAGTCATGAGGCAGTGGAGATCCAACCAGATCTGTCGTATATTGAGCAACCAGTAGCTATTCTTGACCGGAACGTTCAGCATCTCTGAAACAAGAGCATTGCGTCCGTGAAGGTGCTATGGCGGAACTTCTCGAGAGAGGAGGCTCCGTGGGAGCTTGAGGATGCTATGATGAGAAAGTATCCCCAATTGTTTGAGTAGTGTCATTCTAACTTCGAGGACGAAGTTTTCTTTAAGGGGGAGAGGGTGTAAGGCCCTCAAATTTTGCCCTTTTATTTAGTTGTTGGGTCATGTGATGTTTAGTTGTCTTGTGTATATAGCCTTGTGTATATATGTATATGCATACATGTATGTGTAATTATTATGTACATATTGTATTATTATGATGTTATATGAGTTTACTTTGTACATATTGTTGTATTTATATAGTATATATAATATTTAAGTTGTACATTACAATTTCATGCATGTATATAGTGTATATATATAATTCTGGATATTTTTGTGTTCTGGTCGAAGGGTCAATTGACGTCAACATGCATGGACGTTAGAGGTGAGTCGACGTCCAGATCGGTGGACGCCAACTCCCAATAGACGGCCAACAATGTGGACGTCTATTTCCCCAGAATTGTGCGATTTTAGATCCGAAAACGACCGTGATTTCTTCGGCCCTTGTTTTGAAAACCGTCTTCCAACGGTAGGATCCCAACCTAATCGTGTATCCCGACTCCCCTAGTGTATAAAAACACCAGATTAGGGTGGATTAGGTTCTTTTGGCTTTTGTCAAAACCCTAGAACCTTTTGTGCGAACCTGGAACTTTGGAGACTTTGATCTGGCAACTTGGTGCATCTTCCGGCGATCCTCTTTGACTATAAGGAGCTCTGAGCATAGAGGAAGGCTTTCCCAACTTTAGTGTGCAAGCTACATCAACACAGAACCAGTTCGGGAGAAGATTTGGGGCGCTTCTTGGCTTGGCCAAGGAGAGATTCTTTGGCAATTTAATCTCATCTAGCAATTTTTCTCAGGCAAGTAACCCTTGGACATCGTCCATACCCATGTCTAGTAGGTCCCAGGTATTTTTACAGAATTTGTCTTGTGTCCTGGAACCCCCATTCACCTTTATTTTGTGCATTCTGTCTGTAGTTCTACAAACAGGAACTTAACGGCAACATTTACTGCCGTTAAGATCCTGAGTTGGCGGCAACCTATGGTGCCATTAACCCCTGTTGGCGGCAACATGTGTGACACCAAGTTCGTCTGGGTTTTACAGAACCCTAGTTTCACATCTGTATGATCATATTCGAATTTGTAGTTGTCTATGTTTACTGTAGAATTTATGTTGAGTCAGGTTTAATCAATAGGTCATATCATGAGGATGTACCGAATTTATACAATTTATGTTAATTATTAAAATTCATGTAATTGTATTTTGAGCATAATAGGACCATGTTTAATCTTGTAAAATAGATCTAACGCGATTTAGGATTTCATAAATTTTATATGATTATATGATGACTGTGTACAGGTGTTGACACTATTGGGAATGACTAATTTACTATGGAACCTATTTAAGTGAAATTAGTGATAAATATGCATGTGATCTATTTTAATTATTATAATTAGTGTACCGATCTAAAAATTTTGGAAAACTGAGCATGTCACATATTGTCTGTTTAGAACCTGTGGTAAAAATCTTGCACTGTTTGGATAACAATAAATACTGTTAATGATTTATTACATAAGAATGAACATATTGAGCATGTTAAATTAGATTATGTATAATTCAGTGGTTAGTAGTATGATTAGGATGATGTTATGTCCTGATTAACACTGTGAACAGTAGCATCATGCTAGGTGAACTGAAGCCTAAGCGATTGTGTAAAAGTAAATGCAATTGTGTCTAAATGATGCATGAGAAGTGTGTAAACAATGTGTTAAATGTAAATTGTGTTAAAATGTGTCGTTAGTGACACTGCTACCATAGAGGACTGTGGAACTGTACCGTAGTAAAGTCCCTACGGGAAGGTTCAATATGTGTGATATCCTATGGGCAATTAGGATGAAATCCTGGAGGTGGACAAGTACCACTAGTTAGGGTGGAGAGTGCTTCTCCCGGTTCTGCGTAGTTAACCAAGATCTATCACTGTGTTGCCTAGGTGATAGATATGTGAATGTGTATATGTGTGTCCTTCTAGTGGTGGCTTGGACTAAGTGTTACGGCAACTAAGTGAAAATGTGAATATGTGATCATGTGAAGTGTACAATGTGAACTATGAGCATGTGAATTTGTAAAGTGAATGTGTTAACATGTGAATAAGTGTAAACCATGTTATTATGTTTAAATTATGTCAAAACAGCAAGTAAACGGTAGGTGTAATTGTGATAATTGCATGAGAAATGACTACAATTCATGCTAGGTGCGCTATTTACCATATTCATAATTCCATGCTATAGTTGTGTTAAATTGTGACATGAGTCAAGTGAGATTTAAGTATTTAAAACATGTTGGTTACAAAGTGTAGAAAGCATGTCATTGGTTTTATACTTAATTGTTTAAATAATATGAAATATGTTACATGTTTATTCTAAATTGCTTAGGAATCTAGCATGTGTAGGTGATATGTGTATGGTTTTGTTCATGGATTGCTTGCTGGGTCTCTTTAGACTCATTCTTGCTTCGGCGTACAGGTGTGACAGGTGTCTCCACTTCTAAGGAGGAGATAGTTAGGAGCGTCTCCGAGCGAGAGGAGTAGCTCGACATTGTACTTTCATTTTGCATAAGTATGGAATCAATAAGTGGTGTATGTTTCATGGATAATGTATTTATTTTGGAATTGTATTATGTGGACATTTGTATCTCCCTCTTACTATATGGACTATGGATAGAATGATGATGATGGAATAAGATTGATTTATTTTATTTCTGTTGTAATCTTCTATTATCCGTCTACATCTCAATCTAGTGTTAATGTTGGATAAATGCCCCACTGTGACGGCGTTCATTATACCAATGTGGATTAGTATAATCGTACCGGTATTGGGAGGGTCGTTAGATTTATTGAACTTCAAACCAAGCCAAAATTCATGGTTAGCACCTAAGGTAGGTTTTCATATTCTTCTCATCACGAATTGGGGAGAGAAATCTTCAATTGAAGGAAGAATACACCCAAATTTGTACCTAATGATTTCCAAATCTATTAGGCAACTAAAAACTCATCCCCCTTTAAATAAGCCCCCTCTCTCCCATGGGACGTCCCCTAGGGATGCTAAGGTCCTTCTTGGGCTCTCTAGAGGCTGGGAAAGGCAAGAGGAAGGCTGGCTAAGAAGAAATTTCGTTCTCATCTCCACTTGCGATGTAGCACCCCAGAAATTTTAATTACGTAAAAATCCAAATAAATAGAAATAAATAATTTCCATAATATCAGAGTATTTAAAACATATGTATCATTATTGTATGTGCTAAAACACATCAGAAAATTTCGTAAAAATTATAAATCAACCCCACACATTATTCCTAAGCCTCAATTTGGTAACGAGTTAACACAAAGTTAACTAAAAGTTAACTCAGAGTTAACTCAAAATGTAGTTTGGTAACCAAAAAGAGTTAACTCAACATACAAATGGTCAGATTTGAGTTAACTCTGAGTTAACTCAAACTTTTGTAACCCACCACCACCCCCGGAAGAGAGTTAACCCATTTCCAACCACCCCTCTTTACCCCTTCCCGTACAACCCATGTGTGCTTCTGACCCGTGCCCCATCATCTCCAATTTTTTGAACCCAACCTCGCCTTGTCCCCCATCTCCGCATCCGACGTCTCCCCCATCTGCGACCGGCATCGCCTCCATCTCCGTCCGGCGTCGCCCCCAGCACCAACCGGCGTCATCCCCATCTCTGTGTTGTCTACGTCCGGATTCGCCCCCATCTCTGCCTTGTCTGCATCCGGCGTCGCCCCCATCTTCGTCCGGCATTGTCTACATCCGTCGCCCCCATCTACGTCCGTCGCCCCCATCGTCTGCGTCCATCTCCGTCCGGCGTCGTCTGCGTCCATCTTCATCCGGCGTCACCGGTGTTCGTAAGCATGTCATCTCACCCTCTCTCGCACTGTTGCCCATGACCAATT
>JACBKR010002103.1:0-37303 GCA_014218235.1 Colocasia esculenta | reverse complement strand
TTGACTTGCTTGCTCGCTCGTTAGAGGCTTATTTGTCGACTTTTCACGTCTCAATTATCCCCTCCGCTGCCTTCTTTGGGACATGACATCGTTTCAGCCTCGCTTTCATTGTACACAACATCACTATACATTGACCCAGGATTAGAAGGTATTTTCGACAACATTCCCCCTTACACGGGGATTTGTTTTTAATATTCCCCTTCAATCCAAATTGAGCTTGGTGAAGGGGGGAGTACAAGTATGACATTTACACTTTGGACCCTTTTTCTGGACACAGGCAATTTTCCCAACACTTCCGGCTATAATTGCAATTTTACAAATATACATGACAGAAATATATCATAGACATATTTATTTTTCATGATATACACTCGTCCTAGAAAATATAGGACACATGACGCATTGGGGTTCATATATCACATTTTTACCCTGAGTTTACAATTTAGAAATAAATCAAGACTTTTCTATAAAAGTGCCCAGGGTTGAAGCCCTCGCATGGCACTATCTTCTTCACCAGAAACAGTCTTCTAGCAACAGCACTTCAAGACTTGGAGAGTTTGGAGGGGCGTTCAACAAGTGATCTCCCAAAGACCAAAACCCACCCTTGGCCAATCCCTTGCAAGAAGGATTTCATGAGAGCCAATGGATGGAAACCAAGTGATTAACAAGCCTTTAAAAGCCAATTTTCACAAGTGGCCAATCACCCTTTGCCATGGAGGACTCCCTCCTTATATGGAGAATGGGTAGGGGGATGGGGACTGGAGGTGGGGTACCTCCGATTATGGCTTGGACAAGAGGTACCCACCTTCGGTTTGGAGGGGGCATCGGAGGTACCCCCCCCCCTCCGGTTTGAAAGGGGGGCAACCGAGTCCGCCCCACCCCAGAGTGTGTGTGTGGGGGGGTGGGGAGGGGGGGACCTCCGGTTGGAGGTTGGAGGTGGGGTGGACGGAGATGCCCACCTCTGGTTAGGTGGGCCAACCGAAAGTGGGACCAACGGAGGTCCACCTCCGGTTATGGGGTGCCTCCAGTTGGGTCTTCCAACCAAAGGCACCCACCTCCGATTGGAAGTCCAACTGGAGGTACCCCACCTCTGGTTGAGGTCCAATTGGAGGTTGAGGGTATATAAAAAGAGCCCCCCCCCCCCCCCACCATCCCATCTCCATAAGCCTTCACCACAGGGGTATTTTGTAATTTTCGGACTTCTCGGGAGCATTTATGCTAAGGGAAGATTTGAGGGTACTTTAGTAAAAGGTAGGTTTTTCAAGGGTTTTTTGTGTATTCCTAGATTTTGGAGAATCATTTGGTTGGGAGTTGAGGATTTGGGTGGATTTTGGATTTTCTAGAGTTGGGGTTATTTGGGGCAATTTCTGGATTTGTTCCAAAGATTTTTTTAATGGATTTTAAAGTTTTTTTTGGCCTTTGTGGCATTTTGGGACTTTCGAATTTCTGAAGGGTTTGGAATTTCTGGGGTTTGGCCTTTTGTGGTTTTTTTTTACTATTTTCTGGATTATGAAGTTTGTGGTTTTTTCATGTTGGTGGGTTACTTCCCTTTGCCCCACCTAGACATGGTTTAATACCATTTGTCCGTGGAAAATTGGCTTTCATGGCAAAAATAAATATCTGTGTTAATTTTCACAGATTAATAATTTTACGGCCAACAAATGCCCCCCATAGGACGTGTGCCAGAGCCGAAGGCGAAGGCGGACGTCCTGTGCAAATTTGCTTGATGCATTCTTCTTCGCTTATGCTTTTTTGTGAGGCGTGGATTGCTTTTCCTTGCTTTTCTGACGGGCGCTTCTTTTTCTTGCTTCCTCGATCAGGTGAAAATGTCTTCTTTCGGCAAGAGCGTGGCCCGTAAATCCCGAATGAAGGTGCGAAGATTGGCCCCGTGATTTCGAGTTCACAGATGCCTCCGCTGGGCCCTCCTAAGTTGACACCGGAGAATGTCCTTTCATTGGACTGGGGTTAGATGTGATAGTTGTCGGGCCTGTTTCTGAGGATGAGTAGGGCCCGAGCTAGGTTAATACATCTTTGCTCTCTAAGGAAGGATGTTTCTTATTCTTACGATTTTTGTATTGCCCCCGTGAGAGGAGACAGCATCAGCGGCAAATTCCACAGAAATCACTCAAACATTGCGATTCTGCCTTGGAGCAGGTGAGGTTTCACCCCTTTAGCAGTGGCACCTTTTGAAGGGAGCTTAATGCCTTCATTGGCAGCATTGGAATGGGCTTTGACATGCCCAAAGTTCCTGCTAGCTTCTTCAATGGTTTGTTGGCAGGCGGGTCTTGAGCAGCATTGTCTTCTACAGTCAGGACTACCCCTAAGAACAAAGGGGACCCGACAACGGCTGGAAAATCTCCAAACACGATCGAGGTCGCCAGGTAGCTGTCGGCCGCGGAAAGTTTCGTGTTGGATTTTTTTTATTAGGGGTTTAGTTGATTTGATTTTTAATTATTTATTTTGCCTTGTGGGGCGTGCTAGCCTATCTAACAGAGAGAGTTTAAAATCCGCGCAATGCGGAGAGAAAATCTTATATCCAAGGAAAGGACAAGTGCACCAATTTTACTTTGAACTTATTTGTTCTGCGATTTTATCATCAGGCGATTAGGGTAGCGTGTGCTGGACCCCTGTCTCCATCGATCGAAATCGATGTTTTGTTTACATTGGATTAAAAGCCTTTGATGTTATTTTTACATTAGTTTTAACCCAAAACCATTGATAGCAAAGTTGAGAGGTTTTGTATTTTTCTAGAAAAAATAACACGGTGTTTTATTTTTTTTTATCGGACGAAATAGATTTGCTTTGAAAAGGGATTTTATTTTGAAAAGAGTATGGACTCCATTTACGAGTTTAGCATGTATTTGCGAAACGAGCGGGTGAATACCCGTGAATTTATTTGGTATTTGAATATATTGTGCATTTAGGTAGAGTTCCCGTGTAAATACACGAACACATATATTTGATGAACATACGACCGTATTATTTTAGGGCAGAGTCTCCGTATGGACAGAATTTCCCCAGAAAATACGTACGTATGGACATATACTTTGTGAACATATGAGTATGTTTTTGGGCAGAACCTCCGCTTGGGCAGAGTTTCCTTTAGAAAACATATACATATGAACACATTGTTTGTGAACATACGAGTATATTTTTGGACAGAACCTTCACTTGGACAGAGTTTCCCCAGAAAACATATACATATGAAATGAACACATATTATTTGTGAACATACGAGTATATTTTGGGTAGAACCTCCACTTGGGCAGAGTTTCCCCAGAAAACATACACGTATGAGCACAAAAAACTTACCCTTCTTGGAGACTCGCTCAACGAGAGGGGAGAACATATGTGCTTAATGCTTATATCCATGGAAACTAGCTCGACATGGAAACATTTAGAACACAAGAACACAAAGATGTTTAAATACCTTATACCCATGGAGACTCGCTCGACATGGAAGGCATTTAAACATCCAAAGCACACGAGCACGATTTAATTTTACCTCCACAGAAACTAACTCGATGTGGAGGTATGGGGTACATTTGGATTTTTAAAACCCCCCCCATGGAGACTAAATCGACATGAAGGGAGATTAAGAAGATTTCGTAGCCGGAGGGAGACGACCTCTCTCTTCTTTGCGAGGGCGAATACCTTCACACCGAGCGTAGGAACCTTATATGCAAGCTAGAACTTTCTTTGAGAGAGCTCTCTCTTTTTCAGATTTTCTTCCAATTTTTTTAAAATCTAAAAAAAAAAAGTTTTTTTTTCATCGGCTACATGGGCTATTTATAGTTTTTGCCCCTTACATTTGAGAGAGGATAGAGAGTGAACCTACCATCGGTTAAGGGGGACCCTCCTTAACCGATGGAGACCTTCCATCGGTTAAGGTCTCCATCGGTTAAGGAGATTTCCTTAACTTAACGATGGAAGGTCTCCATCAGTTAAGGAGGGTCCCCTCCTCGGTAAGGAGGGTCCCCCTTAACCGATGGAGGTGCTCCATCGGTTAGGGAAGCCCCCTTTTTGGGAATTAGAAAATGGGGGTTTTGGGATTGAACAATTTTTCATGCCAACAGTAGTCGAACCTGACATGGCCAGCAATGACGGGGGGTCCATAAGTCACCATCGCCATCTCCTTTGACGTCCTTTGTAGGCAGAAGCTTAAACCTGTTGTTTTCGTCCAACTCCTCCTTGAGGAAAACACAATAGTCAGAATCTTTTACTAAAATGCTTAGATCTCGATTCCTATTATGAAAAAGGCAAGAAAGGGTCCCACCGGACATGCCAATTTGTGGAACACGCGGAATTTCTTCCCTCGATTTTAGGGAATAAAACATGCATACGTATATATTTTTGTTTTATTTCTTGTTTGTGATATGGAGGTATGGTAATGTGTTTGTATGTATAGACATGCCAATCTCTTTAACAGATAAAATTTGAGACTCGCTTAATGCAAGATTTTTGTGTGTCCATGTATTGGACAGTTGCGCCTTTATTAGTACATTTGTTCCGCATGTTTATTTTATCAAACAATTTAGATTTCGTGGTTGGACCCCTTCTCACTAACTGGAGTCGGTGTTAATTTACATCGGATTGAATCCGAATACCCTTAATAATAAGGTCAAGATATGCATTTTGAACGAAATTTGAGAGGGAGCATGCACTCCTTTACAAATTAACATGCACTTTTTCAGAACAAATGGGCATGAACCCGAGAATTTATTTAACATTTGAACGAGAAGTGCCTCGAGCAGAGTCTCCGCATGGGCAGAGTCTCCATATAGAGATACACACATGAACATATAAACACATGATCTCGATGAACATCAAGGTGTTTATGGCCACATGGTCTTCACAGGAGATATACATATGAACATGCCTCAGACAGAGTCTCTACTCAGGCAAAGTCTCTGCATAGAGGTACACACATATAAACATATAAACGTTTCATCCCTATAGAGCTAACTCGACATGGGGGGATACACATGAACTTAAATTTCATTTCATAGAGTTAGCTCAACATGAAGATGCACACATAAACATTTATATTTCACCCCCATGGAGTTAGCTCGACATGGGGGTATACACATGAACATTTATATTTCACCCCCATAGAGTTAGCTCGGCATGGGGGTATACATATAGAAATTTCTCACTTGAAGACAACCTTGACTTGCTGAGCACGAACACGCTGAGAACTTCGCAAAAAGCCTCTTTCGAAAAACCTCCTTCGCTCTTCTTTTTCCCTTCTTGTTCGTTTTTTGCCCCCGCCTTTTGGATCGAATCGGGGGGGGGGGGGGGGGGGGGGGGGGGGGGAGGGGGGTTTATATAGGGGCCTCGGGCTTAAGAGAGAGGGAGGCCTACCTCCAAGTAGGCTGCCCGGAGGTAGCTACTCTGGCATCTACTCGGAGGCCCTCACCTCTAAGTAAGGTTACCTAGAGGTGGGGTACTCTGGGTAGTCTTACCCGGAGGTGCTCCTACCCGGGTGGCACTTACCCAGAGGGGATTCTCCCTTATGGGGGGTTTCACCCTTCTATAAATATGACCCCTGACCATTTTACCGAGGGGTTGGTCTTCGTTCTCTTCGTGCAACGGCAAGACTTGGAGCTCGTTCCTTTGTGTTCATCCGACGACGAAGAGTGGGTCTTGTATTTTTCTTCAAAGAGAAGTGAAGTTGATTTTGGACTCCCTTCAAAGAGCAGTGAAGTGGCCTTTGTAATAAGTCTTTTTCTTTGACTTAATAAAAGATCGAGATCCAATATTTCTTTAATAAAAATTGGATCGGTGTAAGACATTTTTATTCAAATGTCTATTGTAAATTTATGGGGTTTAACAGGGGTCAAAAAAAGATCTTTTTGACCCCGGACGGGTTCCGAGTCAAATGACCCTGTGCAAGGGTCTCAGGTGGGCCCAGCGGGGTCAAGTAGACCCCTTGGGGCCCAATTGGCCCCAGGCTAAGACCCACCAGGGTCAACTAAGTCCTAGCAAAGGCTTTACATCCCCCCCCCCCGGTTTGCGATTGGCCAGTAGGTTGACACCTTGCATGGAAGGCAGAATCGGCCGGATCGGATCGGGATCGGTCGATTTTGGATCGAATCGGCCATGGCCGATCCAGGCCGATTCTGCTTGGGAATCGGCCGGATCGGATCAGGATCGGGCCTGGGCGATCCGATCCGATTTCGATCCTGCCTTCCATGACACCTTGGGCCAGAATAGGGGGCGTGACTCCCTCTAAACCCCCTCCCAAGTCTTCTTCTCTATCGTAACTCTTGGGACATGTGTCGAAGAACGAGGAGAAATCACAGGCTAGTTCATTTGTCGTTTTCCTAGTGCTATCGACTAGCTGGGAGAAGTTTGCACTCATCTAGGACATGTGATACACGCTCCCTAGCTTTCCACAAGTGCGTAAACATAACTTTCCCCATGATATCTTCACTGTGATAATATTTTTATTTGCCCCAAATCCCCGATGATGTTTGCTGGAACCTAGAAATTCATTTAGAACCACAAGATGTTTGGCTATAAGCCTTTTGACGGTCATCTTGGGGTGCTGTCCATGCTTAAATCACCTCATTTGCTGTGAGGGATTCCAATTAAGACAATATTGGATCCACAGACCCCAAAACATGGAGATATTGCAAGGAGTGAGGGTGTTGGCTTTGTGCCATGTTCCACCCATCGCGAAGTATGAATTATCTCGATGTAGTGGAGGAAAGTATGGTGTGGAGATACTCCACGGAGTGATGGTGTCGACTTCGTGCCGTATTTTGCCCGCCGCAGACCATGAATTGCCTTGACTAGTTCAAGGAAATATATCTCAATTAAATCGAGGAAAATAAAGGGTGCAACAATGGGTCAAAATGGTGATCAATTTACTCATACATGACATAATTATTAATTCCTATAGATGACTGACTACAGTGTTAATACTGCAATCTACACAAGTATAGAGCACAAAACACTTTTGAAAGATGGAAAAAAGAGGAGCACATCAGGTAAAGAATTGTACCATTTCCCAGACAAATGGGAGCCCAAGAAAAGAAGGGCTCTGTAAGAATCACCTGTTTTAAAAACTTTATTCCCAAAATAGCACATCCAAAAACATTTCTATAAGAATAGCACACTTTTTAGCAGGAACAGAATCAGCACACAGAAAATTTTTGTCTCCCAAAGTCAGCCTTACCAAGTTTGATTCCCTCGTGTCAACTGTCAAATCAACCAGAGAGGCAGAGAGAACTGAAAATGGAGGGAGAAACTGGAGGTAAGCTAGAAGGAAGGGAGAAGGTGAATGCTGAGCCCCCTTGGGGAAGCCAGTGTTGAGTGTACAGAGGTCGTGGTGCAGGAGAGAGGGGTAATCAAGATGATAGCTGGGGGGCCTGGATTGTTGCTGCAGTGGATGAAAGTGGGGAGGAAAGGGTGTCAGAGGTGGGGAAGGGGATGTCGGCAGCAGTGGTCAATTTTTAGGATGGCAGAGTCCTTGGCCTTCAGGCCACAAGCAGAGCTCCCGGTCTGCTGCTGATGAGAGAAGGCAGGGAAAACAGGCTCCTCGAATCCAACTTTATTGAACTATATTATTTTCACGAACAAACTGTTGTGTATTGTTTCAAGAGTAAAGTCGCTAATCTCTGTTACTTAGAAGAAAAAACAGAGGCAACATAAACTATGCATATGAGGATCTTAGTTGAGATAACTTAAATTTAAATCCCTATAAAGGTTTTACTATCCATAAGCAAATTGAAATCGACATTAGTCAGAAGTTGGAAGACCGGTTTTCCCAGTAATGCAGACAATGTCTCTGTTTTACTCCGACAGATACTCCCATGACATGTAATGAAGCTACAAATAGTTCCTCCTGTGGCACCATACAGAAACTATAACTTAGATTAGAGTGAATGTCACCTTTAGAAGTTCCGAAGGGCGAAATCCTCCAATCCACAGAAAGAATCGTTCTGCAGATGTTTTCCACATGCCAGACATCAGATAGAAGACATCTGCCTTAGCAGCAATGGCTTTCATACGGAAAAGTTCATCATAGTGGTTGATTACACTTCTACAAGTATTCGGAGCTCTATATCAGAAATATGTGCCTGCAATGCTGCTCGCAACTCACATATCTGCCTATTTTGCTCTCAACCCAGTGTCCATATTCCATCTCAAATGCTGCAATACCTACAAATGTCATCATATAGTAGTAGCATAATCTTCTTAAGTACATTAAATTTGGTGCAGAAAAGTAAAAGTATATTCATAGACATAATCACCAATCAATAGAAACCAAGAAAACATTAAATCTAAAAAGGAATACCTGAGTTAATGGTAGCTGACAATCCAAGAACAGAATCTCCCATGTTTCCACCTCTATAAACACCCTACATCCAGTTTACATGGCTGAATCAGGTAATAGAAATGGATGTTAAGACTCCATCAATCTGATGTGTGCTAGCACCTTCTAGAAAACTCATTGGTGAAAAGAAATCCAGGTGGATAGCATCTGACATAGAATCTGAGTCTGGGTGGGGAAAAACAAAGGGGGAACCACAAGAATGTTCTGGCTCACAGTTCACCTTTTTTCATTGGGAACATCAGTGCCATTGTTCTCTAGCTTGGATTAAATACCTAAAAAAGTGGAAATACTACCATTTACATGTTAGAATAAGGACCACTTAAAATCTTTTTGTACTTTCCAAGACTCGGTCAGTCTCCTATCATAAAAAGCAGTTTCAAAGGAAGCAGAAATCCAACTTGAAACTTGGTTTCATATTCCCGTGAACTGATTGAAGGCCTTAAATCAGATGAAATCATATCGACAAACCAAAGCATATAGTACATGAACAATTCTCCACTTACTTGCTGCCTAGCTTGCTCAACCTCATTTTCTAGCTGTGATAACTTTACTCGATTTGATTCCAGTTGTTGAATATATGCCTACAACAGAAAGTGGTAAGGTATAATATGCTTACATATCAACAACTGAACGTCTCCAGCATACCTTCTTCTTCAGACGACTTTTCCTAGCAGCTTCCCGATTTTGTGCAAGACGTTTTAGTACCTGGAAAACAGACATGTTTAATAAAAATGAGCCTTGCATTGTTAAATTCAAAATGTTGACAAGAGGATGATAAAGTATCCAGAATTAACATTCAAGATTCAACAGTTATACTTCTTACAATATTTTAGCAAGGATGGAAGATTAACAATGTTTGTTCAAAGAAATGGCTGAAATGCAAAATCTCTTAAAGAAAATAAAGAAAGAATGAGGAAGAATCTCTTATATATACCTTGTCACGGGGTTTATCTGCTTCCTGATCAAATTTCTTGGCTGGACCAGATGCCTCATGTGGAGTATCTTCCAACTAATAATGTGTCAAAAATACAATAAACATGATCAGTAAAACTGCAGAAATGTTCTTACTTTTAAAACTGATAAATAACACAGAGAAGGGATCAATTCAAACCCTGTCGTTGAGTTTTGCATCTGCTTCCACTATTGCAGAGACACTGGTGCTTTGGCTGCTCTCAGCATTAAATGAGTCTCCCCAAACACCCATCTGGTTGTTCAGTTCAAATATAATGTAGAGAGAAACTCAGTTGATGGGAAAAGCATATTATTTGAACTGCAACAAAGAAGTAATTGAGTTTGCTGCTGTCAGGAGTCAATACTCTTATGTGGGAACTTAGAAATATCAAAAACAACAGATAAATGAGCCAACAATTGAACATAAAAGAAAGATTATATGATAAAAAAAGGAACCAAAAGATTCTATGATAAAAAAAGACACCAAACTCAAGGTTTCTTTCTTTTTCCCTTGTAATCACATTGATATGTCATCCATTAGTTCTACTTTTCAATTGGAAGACGTATTGCAGTTCAATCAAGCTCAGAAAGGTGGTTTCTAGCAGAATTTCATGCCATACAAAACAAGAAATGGGCAGTGAAAGTCATGCTCTCAATTCCAATTTTCTTTTTCAAATGATCCCCAAAAGTTGTTTGCAGATCCACTGTACATGGCCCTAACAACTTATGTTGTGCCCTCTCTGCTTCAAGTCAGTGTGGAGACCTCTGCAGTAGACAGCTGGGGGTAGAGATGGGATTCTTCGGGTCGTTTTTCAGTCAGATCACCCTATTCAATTATTTCAGATAGAGGTCTCCGTCACTCTGCTGCTCCCCATGTCTGGAGTACCAATAGCCCTCTCAAGGTCAGGGTGCTGATTTGGAGGATCTCTCATGGCCAACTCCGGACATGTGATAGACTAGCTTCTTCCTTTCAGCCATTCCCACGAGATGCTGCCTATGCGGAGATGAAGAGGAGGATCTGGACCACGTTTCCACTCTTGGCCCTTTTGCTCAGGATTTATGGGCAAGATTTGGTCAAATCTTCCAAAAGGCACTGGGTCCTTTTCAGGGGGTTCATCAGCTCCTCAAGTGGAGTAGGAAATGGAAGCTAAAGGATGACTCCATTCTGTGGTGATTAGTCCTTCATGCCACTCTTTGGGCTATTTGGAATGAAAGAAATAGAAGAATCTTAAAGAGGGAGTCGAGGTAGGAGGAGAGGACTTTTTCTTTCATTTGTGAGAGGGTAGTGTTTTGGGAAAGGCATCTTTGTAAAGTGGAGGAGCAAAATTCCTCCATTTTTCTGTCTTTGGGCAGTTAGAGTTTTCTTGTCCTTTGAATCTTTTTGTATGTGGGGGATCATACTTGTTATTTGCTCACACTTACTTGGTGTGTGCTTGTTTGTATAGGGGTAATGGGGGGCTGTTCTTTTGGGGGGCTAGTTTATTGGACCCCTATACTTGTACATTCTCCTTTTCTTTCAATACAATCGTGGCACTACCCTCTTTCAAACAAAAACCAACTTTATGTTATGCACACTTCTTCTCCATGATGTTTATAAAAGTGCAACACCAGCAACGGCATCTAAAGAATGTGTAGTCTTAAATTCACCGAGTTCACAAGATAAGGTTGATTGAAACATTGGAAACATAATCCGAATGGCATTAAACAAAGTAAAATGACCAACATAAAGCCCCCAACTGGAGCTATCAGTAAATACACCAGAACACGAGGCTTCCTAAGCCACATACAGTTGACGTCAGTTTCCAACATAGTTCCCTTTGGGGCTGCTTCATCTTCGAGTGATTTTTTTCTCCTCTTTTCTTCTAAGTGTCCATTTCGGAGGTCTCAAAAGATCATTGAAGCAATAAAAACTCCAACATATTTTGCTAAAAATTCATAATCTTAAATGCTCATGAACAGATTCCCTCAGTCTGTACAAACCAAAAACCGTTGAATCGTCACTAGATTCACTTCCAATTTCTTGATAGTCCAGCGTCTCTCCATTATTGTAACTTACACATGAGGTGCCATTGAAATCATGGCCCAGAAAGATCCAACTGTTCTGTTCGACTAAAACCAAAAAGATCCACAAGGATTCTATCATCATGACCAAAGAAAAGCATATCACCCTTCCTAATTACCGCAGACGTAGATAAAAGAAGTGAGAAAGCTACAGGCTCTTCTTCTCACCTCTAGAGGACCACACTTTATTGTCAGGTCACAAAGCATGTGTATTGACTCACATAGAGACACTCCATAGCGCGGAAAAAGCCCTATTAAGGCAAATTTAGAATTTAGACGCAATTAATCGACCTCAAAGCACCTTCCAAGCAGTAGAGAGCTATTGAGATCAAGGATTAAGTTCTTCAAGCTCGCTTACCAGGAATCCAGAACAAAGAAGCCTAGAAGCCACACAACAATTACTGATGGGCTGCATAAGAAGTAAAGGGAATATCGAAACACAAGTAAAGTTATTCTTCCCAAGAGAGAAACGGAGGAAGGAGAAGAACAAGAAGAGACGAATCATTGAAAGACGTCAGATAATTCGCCGACGCTAAGAGAGTTCCTCGACAATCAAAAAGAACAAATTGAAAAAAGTCGATATCACCATCCGAGACCGGGAAAGTAGAGCTCGAGTCAGGAGCAGATGACCGGGGACAGTGCAAGGACCTGTAACCCGAGACCGGAAGACCGCGCAACGGCGACCTCAGCTCAATGACGGCGCGCCTGGAGAACCAGAAGCAGCAGCAGTAGCAGAAGCAAGGCAACCGTGATCGGCAAGAGCAGAGGGCTGGTCTCCACGGCAAACCCTAGCCCCAAGCTTCAACCTTGCTTGTCCCCACGCAGAACCAATCCCATTCCCCTTCTCCTCCCCGCTCCACAGTCCACACCACCGTGCAAAAGCTCGACGGACGGAAGATGGGTGTAAATAAAAAATATTTAAAACCTCATGAAAGCGGTTACAATATTCAGCGTAAGAATGTGGGAAAAGTATATACATCCCTCCGAAATACTTCATATTCAGCTATATACCCATAAAATTCAACTATTATATTGTATAAGTTTGAAATCAAAAAAAAAACATCAGTTATATCCCTGTGATTAATTTGCCGTTAGAATTTGAATAATATTCCATCTTGAAATGAACGGAACGGTCAAAACAAGGGCAAAAGACAAATTATCCCTGAGAAAGAAGAGAGAGGGGGTGAGAGAGATGTCCCTACGGCATATCTCTTTTCTGGTCACCTTGCTCGGCTTCGGCGACCTCAGAACCCCAACTGACAGTGCCGACGATGAGGGCGGCACAAAATGGAGAGAGAGCGTCGGCGAACGGACCATCTTCTCAATCAGGAGGACAAGGTTGGCGTAGTGGAGATGACAAGCAACGCTGGCGACGAGGGCGGCACATAGTGGAGAGAGAGTGCCTCGGCTTTGTAGTACCCAGTACCGTCTCGGTGACAAGCACACATGGGGCGGAGCCAAAAGCATCGACAGTGGAGATGTGGTCAGATGGCAACATAAACATGGGGCTGGTGATGATGGCAGCCTGGTCGACGAGAGCATTGTTGCAGTGGACAATGTCAATGCCACGAGGGTAGCCATGGAGACAACCATGGAGTCCTCGATGACAGTGTCCATTGGGGGAGGCGAAGCAGAGGATGGAAAGGCGGATGTTGCGAAAGAGGCGGGTGGAGAGATCAGTGGCGTCGACAGGGAAGTTGATGTAGTGCGGTGCAAGATGACATCGTCGTAGGTGTAGGAGTCGCCTTGGGAGAAGAGCCGGTCGGCAGCGAAGCCTTCGTCAATGGCGATGGCGTCCATGGCGCCGGATCCACAGCGGTGGGGATAGCAAAGGGTTATCTCCGGATGGTTAGGGTTATTGTAGCTTATTGACCGTTCGGATCATGGTTTAGTGGTTGTGGAGGCCAGTGTGTGGCCCATTAGTGTGTGTTACAGGTTTACACTGGTTTTGGGACTTGTAGGCCAGCAGTTCGGGACCAAAGCACCTGCTAGTTCACTGTCTGTGAACGCGACAGGGCGGGCATCGCGTTCTGAACGCGACGGCCCTGGGTGTCGCAGTCTGGTCACGTCGCGAAGCGGTCTTGTCTACATGTCTGCCGCGTGTCGCGCGTTGGGCGGCCTGCTAACGTCGGCCATGAGAAGGCGACGGCGTTCCCCATCGCGTTCAGGTCGCAACGGTGGGGTGCGTCACGTTCTCATCCGTGAGATGTTTTTTTTTAATAAGGCGGCCGAACAGAGCTTAGAAAGCTCTGCTCGGCAGGAAGGAGATTTCGCGGGCTTTCTAGGCGATTTAATGATTCGGGGCGGGTTCCGTTTTCGGCTAGCGAGGAGGACGTGGCCGGGCGGGGGAAATGGGGTCGTGGTCATTCTTCACGTTCTTTGCAAGGGTAGGGAGATTCTGCCCCGTTTACGTTGTGGATTGCATGTGATGCATGAATAGATTGGTAACTGATTTATATACATTATATACCATTTGGCAATGAGTGGAGCATGAATAATGGGTTTACATTGTTTATATGGTTTGCATGGGAAATCGGAGATGGGTTCCCATATTAGGGTTTCGCCTGTGAAGGCGACGGACCAGGGTCACATTCTAAACGCGACAGCTCGACCCGTCGCGTTCTACTTCTAAACACGACATATCGAGGTGCCGCGTTCAGAAGGCGACGGAGGACCTTGTCGCGTTAAGGGTCCCGAGGGTTGTATGCTTGTGCATGGTTATGGTTATCGAATTATCGAATTGTGTTGTGCATGGCAATGGTAAGCGGTGCAGGCACCTGTAGAGCTCGAGGAGATGTTGTTCACGCGGTTGACGACGTGTGTTCACGTGGTTTGAGCAGTGTGCACGTGGTATATGTGTGCGTGGCGAGTAGTACGACGCCTACCGTGGTTACCTCTTCAGTTGGGGAGCCCCAGGTTTTGTGTGAGCCAGGCACGTGAGTGCTCGGGGCTTGTCCCGGTACTTGTGTACCGTCAAGGTCTGTGTCGTCTTCCTAGACATCCTCACTCTTGTGTAGAGTTGTACGTCCGGCTGAGGGAAAAGACGGTAGTGGGACATCGACTTGTGAGAGTTTGTGTTTGCCGCTTGTAGCGTGTTCGTGGTTGGGGGTTACGGACACCAATAGACGTACTGGGCCCCAACTAGTCCTGTTTTCTAGTGCCTCACTTAGGGAGCTCAGGCGGAGTCCCTAAAGGTCAGGCATGGGCCTGCGGCAGTGTGGTCCGCAAAGAGTGGTGTTGGTTGGTCTCCACAGCTTCTTGGTTGTTCTAGTGGAGCGCCAGCTGGACCTTAGTCTGTGGCTACGAGACTGAGAGTGATGTTCAGTCTGTCCCCATGTAATTTAATAATTACTATTATTTTGGTGATTAACCAAAACCAAACCAAAACCTATCAAAAAGTTCTAACACATACTTCATGAGTCTTAAGTACAAGAATATACCAGGTCAAACAAGCTAATATTGGTAAGTATTACCTTTCTGAAGCTTTAATCATTTCAAGATCATATTTCTCTAAGTCCACACCGACTCCTGTTGAAAGCCACAACGATTTCCTTATGTATGTATCGATTTCAATAGAGCTATAACAATTTGATATCATAACTATTTCTTTATAAGACTGAGATATCATGTGGTTTCAAACAAGTCGTTCCTGTAACGATTCCTTAAGTCATCGTAACGATTTCTTTAGAACTCGTAACGACTTGCCCGTCGCAACGACTCTTTAAGTCATCGTAACGATTTCTTTAGAACTCGTAACGACTTGCCTGTCGTAACGATTCCTTAAGTTATCGCAACGATTTCTTTAGAACTCGTAACGACTTGCCCGTCGTAACGATTCCTTAAGTTATCGCAATAATTTCTTAGAAATCGTAACGACTTGCCCATCGCAACGACTCTTTAAGTCATGTAACGATTTCTTTAGAACTCGTAACGACTTGCCCGTCGTAACGATTCCTTAAGTTATCGCAACGATTTCTTTATAACTCGTAACGACTTGCTTGTCGCAACGACTCTTTAAGTGTTCATAACGATTTCTTTGTTGAACACATCGATTGCTTTTCATAACGATTTGTTAAGTGTTCATACGACTTTCTTCGTGAACACATCGACTTGCTTTTCATAACGATTTGTTAAGTGTTCATAACGATTTCTTCATGAACACATCGACTTACTTTCATAATGATTTGTTAAGTGTCATAACGATTTCTTCGTTGAACACATCGATTTCTTTTCATAACGATTTGTCAAGTGTTCATAACGATTCTTCGTTGAACACATCGACTTGCTTTTCATAACGATTTGTTAAGTGTTCATAATGATTTCTTCGTTGAACACATCGACTTGCTTTTCATAACGATTTGTTAAGTGTTCATAATGACTTTTCGTTGAACACATCGATTTGCTCTCTATAATGACTGTGGCATTCATAACGATTTAAGTTATATAGACAACGACTTTATGGTTTATATCGACTTGATATTTATCTTATCTCTTAAAGTGTTGAATAGTCAAAGTCTTCTCTTATTGTCTGACTGCTGTGCATTTAATGAAGACAGAAGTATCTCTGCATGCATGCAGATGATATCTTTTCATTATCGTGCATATACTGTCAACATCTTTTAGAACAAGCTATTTGGCATTGCTATTTTGGTGAATATTCACATCAACGGGTTACTGACAACAAGAGACAGCCTAGCTGTCTACTGTTCTAGCATTAATATTGGCAGGGTCCTGAAGACATTCTGTCATACACCGTTGGACCATATAGACGCCAGAAGACCTTATCTCTTTGCGTACTCAAATGGATAAAAGATTACTGACTAGAAGCTTCCAAGTGTCAAGCAGTCTAACGTCTACCAATCTAAGAGACAACGGTTACTTCAACGGCCATATTTCAAATGGAGATATAAATACAAGACAGAAGATTAGAAGAAGATATGATAGATGATCAACGTACAAGCAATTCAAATCTTCTGATAGAATTCTAGAGCCGAGAACCTCATTCCTTCTTGTGTTGCTCTTTGCTCTCCACACTGTAGTGAAAAATCTTGAGAGAGCTCGTGTAGTTCTGAGAGTCTACTGTGTTTCTAGATCTTCTGCTCTCAGTCCTGCTTGCTTCAGATCTTAGCTTGTTGAAGCTTGATCTAGGGGCTTGTTTTTACTGCTTACCCTTGCTGTTGTTGTTCCCTTCTGTGTTGAAGGAAGACCTGGTGGGGTATCCAGGGTGTTGTTGTTCCCTTCTGTGTTGAAGGAAGACCTGGTGGGGTATCCAGGGTGTTGTTGTTCCCTTTTGTGTTGAAGGAAGATCTGGTGGGGTATCCAGGGTGGTGTAATTCCCTTCGTGTGAAGGAAGACCAGCTGAGCTGGGTGTTGTAGTGTCCATAGGGGGACTGTACCCTAGTTAGTGGAATCCTGAGTTGTTGCTCAGGGACTGGATGTAGGACTCCTAAGAAGAGGAGGTCCGAACCAGGATAATTTCTTGTGTTGTGTGGTGTTTTTCCTGTGTGATTGCTCTTTGAACTAACTGTTACTAACCTTCATCGAAGAACGTCTTTGTGTGAATGTTTTAAGTACAGGTACTAATCAAATAATTTTAAAGACCCATTCACCCCCCCCTTCTGGGCTTGTCAACTGGGCAACAGAGAGGTAGTCCTATGTGGTTTTTCCGGGTCGGTAGCTGGTGTCGCGAACCAGTCTTCGTGGCCCGAGTGTGGCGTTTTCCTACTTTAGCACGTACACCTGGTTGTGGTTTGTCGTTTATTTATTAAAGTTGATTCAACTAATAGCATATGGTAAGTGGCGTTTACAGCTTTAATATCATGCTTAGTTAGTTCTATAAATTGCTAGCGTAGCTTCCTGCCTGTTACTTGTGAGTTGGTTTGCTCGTTTCTGGGGGGAGTTTCCCTACTGAGCCAGTGACTTGCGAGGCTCACCCCTACTCCTTTCAGGTGAGGGAGAGCAGGAGGCTTCTCGCCCTTCATCTAGTTCAGAACAGCGTCGTAGAGGAGTTGGGTCTGCACCACCAGCAGTGTAATTTCCTTTCTTTATACACCTCGGGGTATGTCCTAAGTCTTTTCTGTACTAGTGTCTGGTTAATATTGAGAAATGGCTATGTATATTTCATGTAAATATTTGTGATATGACAATCTTATATATATTTGAGCAGTTTCATTTATATTTCTACGGACTTGTGAATGGTATCCCTTGCGAGGCTTCGGCTCGTTTGTGGGAGGCGGAGTCGGGGCAGGCTCGTTTTTAGGTTAACGGGTTTGAATGACGATGACCGCTACAGTTATGCTCCGGTGGTTCTACTCCAACACAGAGAGAGAGAGAGAGAGAGAGAGGAGTGTTGGAGAGGAAGAGAGAGAGGGTCGGAGGGGGAGAGAGGAGTGCCGAAGGGGGAGAGAGAGGGTCGGGCAAGGGGGGAGGAGTGCCAGAGGGATATCCCCTCTAGCTCTGGCAAGTGAGAGAGAGAGAGAGATTAAAAAAATATTTTTAAGAATTAAAGAGGGCAAGTTAGTCTTTTGTCATCTTAACTCAATTGTGGTTGAGTTAAATGGATGGAAGGAAATGGTAGGGGCATATATGATATTTTTTTCAATTTCATGGGTATATAGTTGAATTTTAGGGGTATATAGTTGAATATGAAAGCTTTTAGGGGTATATATGTAATTTTCCAAAAGAATGTTACCAAAATTCCCTTAACAAAATCTTATTTACATAGATACATTTTATGCCCTCTACAGAATATACCTGACTAACTACGCAATGAGTGTTTCCAATTTTAGGCACGGTTGGTCATGCTGCATCGGGTCCACTCGATATACTATGTTAGAGACTTTTTGGCAAGGTTTGTTGTACCGCTACGTATCATAGTGGCACGGTCGTACCATACCGTGCCAAGAGATTTACGAGCCATATCACAATCGAGTCACCCCCCCCCCCAATTCTTATGATTGGCCGACCAATTTCTTCTGATCAAACGACCGATTCTCATGGTCTACTTGGTCTTCAAAGAGAGACGAAAAAAGACTGACTGACTTTGGATTTTCGATTGACCGATTGGTACGGTACGTATCGTACCGTTTCACCAAAAATTCGACACGATTGGTACGCATGACACAACCAACCTTGCTTTTCGTCTCTGGTATAGTTTGACACAAATAATATTTATTTAGTATTATCATTATTAGTTATAATAAAAAGTTAGAGTTTTTTGGGTTGAATGGAACCATACAGTACAGTATTGTCCAGTACCATACCATCCCATACAAATTTCAATTTAGTTTGGTACATTACTTCAACTAACCAAGGTTGGTCGACTCGTTTGACTTGGCTGCGTCGAGTTAACCAGGCACGGTATGATATGAACGGTACCGCACTGGTCCGCGCCCCACCCCCTCCCCGCTGCAACACCCTACCCCCCCCCCACCCCTCATCAACTCCCTCCACCCCGTCCCTCCCCCTCTCTCGCCATCGCCTTAGAATGTGACCGGGAAGGGAGGGGGAAACGCCGGAGGGGGCCATCGAACGTTGGGGGAGGGGGAGGCAGATGCGGCAGGGAGGTGGGGGTGTGGGGGGGAAACAGAGGGTGGGGGTGGGGGGTACTGGAGGTGGGGAGGAGAGGGAAATGGGGTGGGGGGTGTCGTACATGGTGGGAGGGGAGGGGGTGTTGGGTTGAGTGTGGTTTGGAATTTCCTAAAGTTGCATTTTAATGATGACCAATGAACATCACTCATACTTTGATTTTGATGATGACATATTGTGATTTTAATGATGACATATTGTTATGTTAATGATGACATATTGTTATTTTAATGATGACATATTGTTATTTTAATGATGACATATCATGATTTTAATGATGACATATCATAATTTTAATAATAACATATTGTGATTTTGATGATGATATGTTGAACATGTTATACATTTAATACATATCACAATAATGCTTAAACAACATGTTATTGATGTTTAACATCTCATACTTTAATAATAATATCTTGTACTAATGATTTATGTGTTAAATTTGCAGGTATATACAGATTTTGTCATGGTAGTGTCGACACACCCACTACTGGTGTCGACACAGGGTTTCAAACCCTAAGGCAAAATGATGAAGAAAAGGTCAAGTGTGTTGACACAGCCTCAAGTGGTGTCGACACTAGTCCCAATTCCCAGAGAACCCAGTTGATAGGTCTGTACTGTGTGTCGACACAGCCTCAAGTGGTGTCGACACTAGATCCAGTTCCCAGAAGACCTGTTTGTCAGTTCTGGGCAGTGTGTCGACACAGCCTGAAGTAGTGTCGACACTAGTGACCCTTCCCAGAGAACCAATTCTGCCAGTTTGGGACAGTGTGTCGACACACTCCTTGGACAGGTCGACACACTCCGGCTGAAACTCAAAATCGTGATTTTGTCTGGACACGTGGCTGCTTGGGAATTAGGGGATTTGACCTAGGTTTCCGTGCCCATGCACCCCAAGGCACTTTATGGACATATGAGGCTATAAATACCCATGTTCCTTGTACCCCAAAGGCAAGAGAGCCCATACACTTCCGAAGAAGCTTTTTGGCGGCCAAGGGGCTTTCCAGATCTTGCTCCATCTCCAGAAGTTGCAGGCCATCCTTTCAAGAGGAAGGACGTGGGAATCAAGGGGAATCTCTGGAGAGAAGCTTGTTGTGCTAGGCAAGGGAGCAGATCCAACTGAAGAGGGCAGGAGAAAAGGATTTCTGGCATTTCAGATGCCATCAAAGCAGAGCATCGTGGATTGAAGAAGATCTCCAACGAATTCCTTCAAGCATCTTCAATCCAAGCTTCTGCAAGTCTTCTTCATCAAGAACATCCAAGTCACATCTATTTCATTCATTTTCTTGGAGTGTTCATCCAGGTTTTGATTGTGTGATCTGTGTATGTGTTCTACACAGATCACTTAATTCTGTTTGTTCTATTTTTATCATTGTATTGAGATAGATCGGGCTAGAGGATCTATTCTCTAATTGAGCTTATTCTAGTAGAACTTGGATCTTTCGTGGTCCAAGGTTTGGAGCCGTAGTGCTCCGGTGTTGAGCCGTTGTGCTCAAGTGCTTGTGAGTCGTCGTACTCATAAGTGGTTTGTGGAGTAGGTCGTCGTACCTATCTTCTGGTTTTCTTTGAGTCGTCGTACTCAAAGGGTTTGGAGTCGTCGTGCTCCGGTTGTTTCTTGAGTCGTCGTGCTCAAGGGTGTTTGGAGTCGTCGTGCTCCGATGTGAGTTGTACTCAAGGTTTTGAGTAGTGTGGCCTCACTGTGTGAGGAGTGGACGTAGGAGTCACTGGAGGTGATTTTCGAACCACCTAAAAATCCTCTTTGCAATGGTTTGAATTGTGGTTTGACTTTGTATTATGTTAGATGCATGCATAGGGATTTCGTTCACTCTACTAATCGATTTGCTTACACACACTAATCACACTTCAGATCAGTAATTGTTTGGGTGAATTGATCTCTGATTCGAAGTAATTTTAAATTGCTTGAGCTTCCGCATAATTGGTGTTAGATCTATTCAACCCCCCCCTTCTAGATCTGATCCATCCACCCATTCGATCCTAACAATTGGTATCAGAGCAGGTTAATGTCTGTTACTGATCTGATTTGATTGCTTCTGTTTGATCTCTGTGTTAATTGCGTGAACTGTTTGCTTGATCTTTCACTATCTCTTGTGCTTAATCGCTCTGATTCATACATTTGGTATTTGAGCGGGTTAACCACTCTAATTGTTAGATCTAATTCATTGTTACATTGATTCACTGTGATTAGATCTAATAGTCTTTTAAGTTTTGATATAATGGCAAATCTCTTTAATTTGCATGAATTTCATGTTATAATTTTAGAGAAATCACCAGTCTCACTTTCATCAAGTTTTTCAAAAGAAGCACAAAGAAAAGGAGCAAAAGAAATTCACAAGTACTTTATGGCAAAGAAGAGCCTCAATGAATCCAGAAAATCAACAATTTAGAAGGATGGGGCTCTCACTGCACACTCTAATAGCTCAGAACATTCTTCATCCTCTTCAAAACACAAGAAAACAAATGGGTCTACAAGGTCAGGTACATCCACTCTAGACTCACCTATGTATTCTAACTCTGATTCTGATGAAGATGAAGAATGTCTCATGATAGACTGATGAATTCTGTGAAAAGATACAAAATCTTAATGCAAAGCTGAACACTAAAAATAAGACTTGAAAAAGACTTTAAAACATTGCCAAGAAGAAAATGAGAATTTGAAAAATGAAGTTGAAAATTTAAATTCTGAGAAGAGAGTTTGGAAGATGAAGTCCAAATCTGTGAAAATAAACTGAATGGATTGAAAGAAAACCATGAGCTATTGAAATCAAAAGTCATTGATCTGGAAAAAGAAAATGGAAAATTGATTGATCTCAATGAAAACTTCAAATTTGATAATGATCAATTAAACAACAGATTTCTAACATGGCTAATGATCATCAGATAAATGAGAATATAAACAACTTGTTGAAGAAAATCATCATTTAAAGAGGAAGATTGAATGCTTGTTGAATGAAAAACCATTGAATAATATTGTAGCAATTTAAGTAATAAAATTTCTGATTTGGAAAAATAAATTGCTCAATTTGAAAATGAAAAGAACAAGATGAAATTGTTTAGATGTCATGCTAAATAAACTTCAAATTCAGAAAAAGAAGTTGTTGCATTAAAAGCTAAAAAATAGAAGCTTGGACATGAATTGAAAAATACTAAATACAAGTCTTGCTTATGTGAGAGACAAGAAAAATAAAATAAAACAAAATTAACATTTGTTAAAGCTGCTGCAACAAGAACTTTGCTAATTCTAATGAAAAACTAGTGAAAGTTCTTGTTCAAAAACAGATAGAGAAAAAGGAGAATGTTACTGTCAAGAAGATTCATCTACTTCCTCCATCAGTCCAAAAAGCTCCAAGGCAAGGTCCAAATTCACATCATGCCAAGAGCCACCAAAAGGTACCTCCCTCTCCTCATGGTAAGTCTCCTCACATGAAAAGGAGATTCCAGCAATGCACACATGCCAAGGTAAGTACCAGGTAAGAAATGCTCTCATTTGCTTTAACTGTAATAAACCTGGTCATCTTGCCAAACATTGCTGGAATAGAAATCAAAATTTCAATAAACATGCCAAATCAGTCCAATATTTTTATTGTTATAAAATTGGTCATATTTCCAGGGACTGTTGGTACAGAAATGATTTTGTTGTGCATGCTCAGAAATTCTAGTCTAATGCATATGCTCATACACATAGGAATAATATCATGTTCATACTAAAAATGTTCAGAAATTCCATGTGTATAGGCATAGAAATGTTGCACAAAATCATTCTGTTTCTGCGTATATTAAAAATTCAAAAATTAGAAAACTTCATGAAAACATAGATGCATTGAACAAGGCAAAAAGAAAATTTGGAACTAATTCTGCTCATAGTTCTGTCAATGAAAGAAATTCATCTATATCAAAAATAAAATCATTTTAGATTCAAAAATTTTTATTGCAAACTAACATTGACTTCATTGCAGGACCCAAGCAAGTGTGGGTCCCAAAACCAGCTTGATCAGCAAGCTGAGGAGTCTTGCAGCCATACATTGTAAATGGATTCAAGATATTGGCTGTGCAAGACAAGAAATGATTGGAGAACACATGTAAAATCTTTGAAAAGCAATTGAAGTCCATTCAGGTAAAACTTCTTTATCATTTCAAATTTGAATTGCATGAATTGAAATGATGTTTGATTTTTTTATATGAACAATGAAGAGTGTGTTTTGATGTTGCTCCCAACAATAACTTTGTGTTTTAACATTTGGAATCATGTTTGTGTTATCATGTTTGCTTAACTGTGCCCATGATTCTGTGTGCATATCAACTGCTTTGACTTTTTGGTATATCAAATGATGACATGTGGAAAAACAAGTTATGTTTGTTTAGAAACTTTCATTATGCGTGAGTAAAATACTCCGCCAAGTACCAAAAATCATGTTATGCTTAAAGCTAATGGTGTGCATAATCATGTGTGAATTGCTTAATAGCTTTTTCATTCCATGCACATATTAAGGGAGAGTAAATTTGAAAAAGTGCAAAAATGTTCTTGAAAATGCAATGAATTTCATGCATATCTTATGGGGGAGTAAGTCAAAAGAATCTTTGAGTGAAATGCTGGAGAAATAATCTTTCATATCTGACTTATCATCAACTCCCATTCAGTTTGTTGACAAATATTCTTGCAAATGAATTCATCACTCTCACATTGCATTGGCATTCTTGATATATCAAATGGTGATTTGAAGAAAGACAAGTCAGACTTGTCTAGACACTTCACTATGCGTGAGTATTTGTCTCTGCCAAGTATCAAGAGTCTTGTATGCAATTGTTGAGGGGGAGTCATTGTCTTTCAATAAAACATTTTTGCTCATTCTATTACACTTGATTCCATTCATATTTCTTCAATAATCCTCATGTTCACCTTGTGAAGGGGAGATACATGAAAGGGGGAGTCATTGTCACATTCCTTGACTTTACTTGTCTATCTAGAACCCCAAAATCATCAGAATGTTTGAGTCAGTGTGCTATTTTCTTATGAGAGAATTAAGACATTGAAACTAAACTCATTGTGCATTTAGTTTAATTTCAAAGATTCAGTATCATTTCAAGGTTAAGCAATCTTAATACTGAATGTTTTTAAAATGATTTGCAAAACACCATTATAGGCACATGAGTGACTTTAATATTTCACTTGTGTATGTTTAAGCTTTATTTTTACCACATGTTAAGAATAATTTTTCTAAATCGTAGTCATGTCTTGTCTGGTCAAAGCAAACATATTCCTGCAAAATATCAAAAGAAAAATGATCAATCTGGAAAGATATAATAGAGCAATGCAAATTCTTGAATCACTGAGTAACCGGACCATTTCACCTAAAAAGTGATTTGTTTCGCGTCAAAAAATGGAAATCAAATTTTCAACTCTGTATAAAATAATGAAAGTTAAACCACTGAGTAATCAGGAGGTCTTGCATCTGATCAATGTGATCTCTTGCACTGAAAAGTGAGATTTAACTAATTTATTTTTGTATTCTTTCCCAGTTCAAAATGAAAACAAATCAAGACAGTATAGAAAAGCTTAAGACCTTAACAAAGCTCATGTTTACTGCGTTTAGACCTATTATTCTACATTGTGTTAAACTTAAAGCTCCTAACATCCTTGTTAAAATATTTCTGCTTACTCATATAGGTCACTTTTCTTCACATTTACATCATTGTTTTAACTACATTCAGATCATTATATTTTGCTATACTTTGTGTTGAGTGTGTCTTTGTGATTAAACTTTGTTACATAATAACAAGAACACAACAATTTCTCTCATATGTCAATATCACTTTGCCTCATTTATTTTGATCTTTACTGACCATTTATTTCCTTCATTTCATTAATTGATCTCTTAGAATCCTTAGTTCTCTTACTTATCCTTCTTTTTGATGCTGTCAAAAAGGGGGAGAAGAAAGCCATTGTGTTAAACTTAAAGCTCCTAACATCCTTGTTAAAATATTTCTGCTCACTTATATAGGTCACTTTTCTTCACATTTACATCATTGTTTTAACTACATTCAGATCATTATATTTTGCTATACTTTGTGTTGAGTGTGTCTTTGTGATTAAACTTTGTTACACAATAACAAGAACACAATAATTTCTCTCATATGTCAGTATCACTTTGCCTCATTTATTTTGATATTTACTGACCATTTAATTCCTTCATTTCATTAATTGATCTCTTAGAATCCTTAGTTCTCTTACTTATCCTTCTTTTTGATGCTGTCAAAAAGGGGGAGAAGAAAGCCATTGTGTTAAACTTAAAGCTCGTAACATCCTTGTTAAAATATTTCTGCTCACTCGTATAGGTCACTTTTCTTCACATTTACATCATTGTTTTAACTACATTCAGATCATTATATTTTGCTATACTTTGTGTTGAGTGTGTCTTTGTGATTAACTTTGTTACACAATAATTTCTCTTATATGTCAATATCACTTTGCCTCATTTATTTTGATATTTACTGACCATTAATTCCTTCATTTCATTATTGATCTCTTAGAATCCTTATTTCTCTTACTTATCCTTCTTTTTGATGCTGTCAAAAAGGGGGGAAGAAAGCCATTGTGTTAAACTTAAAGCTCCTAACATCCTTGTTAAAATATTTCTGCTCACTTATATAGGTCACTTTTCTTCACATTTACATCATTGTTTTAACTACATTCAGATCATTATATTTTGCTATACTTTGTGTTGAGTGTGTCTTTGTGATTAAACTTTGTTACACAATAACAAGAACACAATAATTTCTCTCATATGTCAATATCACTTTGCCTCATTTATTTTGATATTTACTGACCATTTAATTCCTTCATTTCATTAATTGATCTCTTAGAATCCTTAGTTCTCTTACTTATCCTTCTTTTTGATGCTGTCAAAAAGGGGGAGAAGAAAGCCATTGTGTTAAACTTAAAGCTCCTAACATCCTTGTTAAAATATTTCTGCTCACTCATATAGGTCACTTTTCTTCACATTTACATCATTGTTTTAACTACATTCAGATCATTATATTTTGTTATACTTTGTGTTGAGTGTGTCTTTGTGATTAAACTTTGTTACACAATAACAAGAACACAATAATTTCTCTCATATGTCAATATCACTTTGCCTCATTTATTTTGATCTTTACTGACCATTTATTTCCTTCATTTCATTAATTGATCTCTTAGAATCCTTAGTTCTCTTACTTATCCTTCTTTTTGATGCTGTCAAAAAGGGGGGGAAGAAAGGGTTTCTAGGGGGAAGAAAGGGTTTCTAGGGGGAGAAAGTTCAAAGGGTCTATATGGTCAAGGGGAGTTTTTGCAGTCAAGGGAGATATGTTTTGTCATCATCAAAAAGGGGGAGATTGTTGGGTTGAGTGTGTTTTGAAATTTCCTAAAGTTGCATTTTAATGATGACCAATGAACATCACTCATACTTTGATTTTGATGATGACATATTGTGATTTTAATGATGACATATTGTTATGTTAATGATGACATATTGTTATTTTAATGATGACATATTGTTATGTTAATGATGTCATATTGTTATTTTAATGATGACATATTGTTATGTTAATGATGACATATCATGATTTTAATAATGACATATTGTGATTTGATGATGATATGTTGAACATGTTATACATTTAATACATATCACAATAATACTTAAACAACATGTTATTGATGTTTAACATCTCATACTTTAATGATAATATCTTGTACTAATGATTCATGTGTTAATTTGCAGGTATATACAGATTTTGTCATGGTAGTGTCGACACACCCACTACTGGTGTCGACACAGGGTTTCAAACCCTAAGGCAAAATGATGAAGAAAAGGTCAAGTGTGTCGACACAGCCTCAAGTGGTGTTGACACTAGTCTCAGTTCCCAGAGAACCCAGTTGAAAGGTCTGTACTGTGTGTCGACACAACCTCAAGTGGTGTCGACACTAGATCCAGTTTCCAGAAGACCTATTTGTCAGTTCTGGGCAGTGTGTCGACACAGCCTGAAGTAGTGTCGACACTAGTGACCCTTCCCAGAGAACCAATTCTGCCAGTTTGGGACAGTGTGTCGACACACTCCTTGGACAGGTCGACACACTCCGGCTGAAACTCAAAATCGTGATTTTGTCTGGACACGTGGCTGCTTGGGAATTAGGGGATTTGACCTAGGTTTCCGTGCCCATGCACCCCAAGGCACTTTATGGACGTATGGGGCTATAAATACCCATGTTCCTTATACCCCAAAGGCAAGAGAGCCCATACACTTCCAGAAGAAGCTTTTTGGCGGCCAAAGGGGGCTTTCCAGATCTTGCTCCATCTCCAGAAGTTGCAGGCCATCCTTTCAAGAGGAAGGACGTGAGAATCAAGGGGAATCTATGGAGAGAAGCTTGTTGTGCTAGGCAAGGGAGCAGATCCAACTGAAGAGGCGCAGGAGAAGAAGGATTCCTGGCATTTTAGATGCCATCAAAGCAGAGCATCGTGGATTGAAGAAGATCTCCAACAAATTCCTTCAAGCGTCTTTAATCCAAGCTTCTGCAAGTCTTCTTCATCAAGGAACATCCAAGTCACATCTATTTCATTCATTTTCTTGGAGTGTTCATCCAGGTTTTGATTGTGTGATCTGTGTATGTGTTCTACACAGATCACTTAATTCTGTTTGTTCTATTTTTATCATTGTATTGAGATAGATCGGGCTAGAGGATCTATTCTCTAATTGAGCTTGTTCTAGTAGAACTTGGATCTTTCGTGATCCAAAGTTTGGAGCCGTAGTGCTCCGGTGTTGAGCCGTTGTGCTCAAGAGCTTGTGAGTCGTCATACTCATAAGTGGTTTGTGGAGTAGGTCGTCGTACCTATCTCCTGGGTTTTCTTTGAGTCGTCGTACTCAAAGGGTTTGGAGTCGTCGTGCTCCGGTTGTTTCTTGAGTCGTCGTGCTCAGGGTGTTTGGAGTCGTCGTACTCCGGTGTGAGTTGTACTCAAGGTTTTGAGTAGTGTGGCCTCACTGTGTGAGGAGTGGACGTAGGAGTCACTGGAGGTGATTTCCGAACCACCTAAAAATCCTCTATGCAATGGTTTGAATTGTGGTTTGACTTTGTATTACGCTAGATGCATGCATAGGGATTTCGTTGACACTACTAATCGATTTGCTCACACACACTAATCACACTTCAGATCAGTAAATTGTTTGGGTGAATTGATCTCTGATTCGAAGTAATTTTAAATTGCTTGAGCTTCCGCATAAATTGGTGTTAGATCTATTCAACCCCCCCTTCTAGATCTGATCCATCCACCCATTCGATCCTAACAATTGATATCAGAGCAGGTTAATGTCTGTTACTGATCTGATTTGATTGCTTCTGTTTGATCTCTGTGTTAATTGCGTGAACTGTTTGCTTGATCTTTCACTATCTCTGTGTGCTTAATCGCTCTGATTCATACATTTGGTATTAGAGCGGGTTAACCACTCTAATTGTTAGATCTAATTCCTTGTTACATTGATTCACTTTGATTAGATCTAATAGTCTTTTGAGTTTTGATATAATGGCAAATCTCTTTAATTTGCATGAATTTCATGTTATAATTTTAGAGAAATCACCAGTCTCACTTTCATCAAGTTTTTCAAAGGAAGCACAAAGAAAAGGAGCAAAAGAAATTCACAAGTACTTTATGGCAAAGAAGAGCCTCAATGAATCCAGAAAATCAACAATTTAGAAGGATGGGGCTCTCACTGCACACTCTAATAGCTCAGAACATTCTTCATCCTCTTCAAAACACAAGAAAACAAATGGGTCTACAAGGTCAGGTACATCCACTCTAGACTCACCTATGTATTCTAACTCTGATTCTGATGAAGATGAAGGAATGTCTCATGATAGACTGATTGAATTCTGTGAAAAGATGCAAATCTTAATGCAAAGCTGAACACTAAAAATAGTGATTTGAAAAAGACTTTAAAACATTGCCAAGAAGAAAATGAGAATTTGAAAAATTAAATTTTGAGAAAGAGAATTTGGAAGATGAAGTCCAAATCTGTTAAAATAAACTAAATGGATTTAAAGAAAACCATGAGCTATTGAAATCAAAAGAATTGATCTGGAAAAAAAGAAAATGGAAAATTGATTGATCTCAATGAAAACTTCAAATTTGATAATGATCAATTAAACACACAGATTTCTAACATGGCTCATGATCATCAAATAAAAGAGAAATGCAAACAACTTGTTGAAGAAAATCATCATTAAAGAGGAAGATTGAATGCTTGTTGAATGAAAAACCATTGAATAATTATTGTAGCAATTTAAGTAATAAAATTTCTGATTTGGAAAAACAAATTGCTCAATTTGAGAATGAAAAGAACAAGATGAAAAATGGTTTAGATGTCATGCTAAATAACTTCAAATTTCAGAAAAAGAAGTTGTTGTATTAAAAGCTAAAAATAGAAACTTGGACATGAATTGAAAAATACTAAATACACAAGTTTTGCTTATGTGAGAGACAAGAAAAATGAAAATAAAACAAAATTACATTTGTTAAAGCTGCTGCAAACAAGAACGCTGCTAATTCTAATGAAAAACTAATGAAAGTTCTTGTTCAAAAACAGACATAGAAAAAGGAGAATGCTACTGTCAAGAAGATTCATCTACTTCCTCTATCAGTCCAAAAAGCTCCAAGGCAAGTTCCAAATTCACATCATGCCAAGAGCTACCAAATGGTAACTCCCTCTCCTCATGGTAAGCCTCCTCACATGAAAAGGAGATTCCAGCAAATGTACACATGCCAAGGTAAGTACCAGGTAAGAAATGCTCTCATTTGCTTTAACTGTAATAAACCTGGTCATCTTGCCAAACATTGCTGGAATAGAAATCAAAATTTCAATAAACATGCCAAATCCGTCCATATTTTCATTATTATAAAATTGGTCATATTTCTAGGGACTGTTGGTACATAAATGATTTTGTTGTGTATGCTCAGAAATTCCAGTCTAATGCATATGCTCATACACATAGGAATAATATCATGTTCATACTAAAAATGTCCAGAAATTCCATGTGTATAGGCATAGAAATGTTGCACAAAATCATTCTGTTTCTGCTTATATTAAAAATCCAAAAATTAGAAAACTTCATGAAAACATAGATGCATTGAACAAGGCAAAAAGAAAATTTGGAACTAATTCTGCTCATAGTTCTGTCAATGAAAGAAATGCATCTATATCAAAAATAAAATCATTTTGGATTCAAAAATCTTTATTGCACACTAACATTGACTTCATTGCAGGACCCAAGTAAGTGTGGGTCCCAAAACCAGCTTGATCAGCAAGCTGAGGAGTCTTGCAACCATACATTGTAAATGGATTCAGATATTGGCTGTGCAAGGCAAGAAATGATTGGAGAACACAGGTAAAATCTTTGAAAAGCAATTGAAGTCCATTCAGGTAAAACTTCTTTATCATTTCAAATTTAAATTGCCTGAATTGAAATGATGTTTGATTTTTTATATGAACAATGAAGAGTGTGTTTTGATGTTGCTCCCAACAATAACTTTGTGTTTTAACATTTGGAATCATGTTTGTGTTATCATGTTTGCTTAACTGTGCCCATGATTCTGTGTGCATATCAACTGCTTTGACTTTTTGGTATATCAAATGATGACATGTGGAAAAACAAGTTATGCTTGTTTGGAAACTTTCATTATGCGTGAGTAAAATACTCCTCCAAGTACCAAAAGTCATGTTATGCTTAAAGCTAATGGTGTGCATAATCATGTGTGAATTGCTTAATAGCTTTTTCATTCCATGCACATATTAAGGGAGAGTAAATTTGAAAAAGTGCAAAAATGTTCTTGAAAATGCAATGAATTTCATGCATATCTTATGGGGAGTAAGTCAAAAGAATCTTTGAGTGAAATGTTCGAGAAATAATCTTTCATATCTGACTTATCATCAACTCCCATTCAGTTTGTTGACAATGTTCTTGCAAATGAATTCATCACTCTCACATTGCATTGGCATTCTTGATATATCAAATGGTGATTTGAAGAAAGACAAGTCAGGCTTTTCTGGACACTTTCACTATGCGTGAGTATTTGTCTCCGCCAAGTATCAAGAGTCTTGTATGCAATTGTTGAGGGGGAGTCATTGTCTTTCAATAAAACATTTTTGCTCATTCTATTACACTTGATTCCATTCATATTTCTTCAATAATCTTCATGTTCACCTTGTGAAGGGGAGATACATGAAAGGGGGAGTCATTGTCACATTCCTGACTTCACTTGTCTATCTAGAACCCCAAAATCATCAGAATGTTTGAGTCAGTGTGCTATTTTCTTATGAGAGAATTAAGACATTAAAACTAAACTCATTGTGCATTTAGTTTAATTTCAAAGATTCAGTATCATTTCAAGGTTAAGCAATCCTAATATTGAATGTTTTTAAAATGATTTGCAAAACACCATTATAGGCACATGAGTGGCTTTAATATTTCACTTGTGTATGTTTAAGCTTTATTTTTACCACATGTTAAGAATAATTTTTCTAAATTCGTAGTCATGTCTTGTCTGGTCAAAGCAAACATATTCCTGCAAAATATCAAAAGAAAAATGATCAATCTGGAAAGATACAAACAGAGCAATGCAAATTCTTGAACCACTGAGTAACCGGGCCATTTCACCTAAAAAGTGATTTGTTTCGTGTCAAAAAGTAGAAATCAAATTTTCAACTCTGTATAAAATAATGAAAGTTAAACCACTAAGTAATCAGGAGGTCTTGCATCTGATCAATGTGATCTCTTGCACTGAAAAGTGAGATTTAACTAATTTATTTTTGTATTCTTTCCCAGTTCAAAATGAAAACAAATCAAGACAATATAGAAAAGCTTAAGACCTTAACAAAGCTCATGTTTACTGCGTTTAGACCTATTATTCTACATTGTGTTAAACTTAAAGCTCCTAACATCCTTGTTAAAATATTTCTGTTCACTCATATAGGTTACTTTTCTTCACATTTGCATCATTGTTTTAACTACATTCAGATCATTATATTTTGCTATACTTTGTGTTGAGTGTGTCTTTGTGATTAAACTTTGTTGCACAATAACAAGAACACAATAATTTCTCTCATATGTCATATCACTTTGCCTTTTATCTTGATCTTTACTGACCATTTATTTCCTTCATTTCATTTGATCTCTCACAATCCTTAGTTCTCTTACTTATCCTTCTTTTTGATGCTGTCAAAAGGGGGAGAAGAAGAGTTTCTAGGGGGAAGAAAGTTTCTAAGGGGAGAAGTTCAAAGGGTCTATATGGGCAAGGGGAGTTTTTGCAGTCAAGGAGATATGTTTTGTCATCATCAAAAAGGTGGAGATTGTTGGGTTGAGTGTGTTTTGGAATTTTCTAATTGCATTTTAATGATGACCAATGAACATTACTCATACTTTGATTTTGATGATGACATATTATGATTTTGATGATGACATATATGATTTTAATGATGACATATTGTTATGTTAATGATGACATATTGTTATTTTAATGATGACATATTGTTATGTTAATGATGACATATTGTTATGTTAATGATGACATATTGTATTTATGATGACATATTGTTATGTTAATGATGACATATCATGATTTTAATGATGACATATCATGATTTTATAATGACATATTGTGATTTTGATGATGATATGTTGAACATGTTATACATTTACATATCACAATAATACTTAACACCATGTTATTGATGTTTAACATCTCATACTTTAATGATATCTTGTACTAATGATTTATGTGTTAAATTTGTAGGTATATACAGATTTTGTCATGGTAGTGTCGACACACCCACTACTGGTGTCGACACAGGGTTTCAAACCCTAAGGCAAATGATGAGAAAAGGTCAGTGTGTCGACACAGCCTCAAGTGGTGTCGACACTAGTCCCAGTTCCCAGAGAACCCAGTTGCAGGTCTGTACTGTGTTCGACACAGCCTCAATTGTGTCGACACTAGATCCAGTTCCCAGAAGACCTGTTTGTCAATTCTGGGCTGTGTGTCGACACAGCCTGAAGTAGTGTCGACACTAGTGACCCTTCCCAGAGAACCAATTCTGCCAGTTTGGGACAGTGTGTCGACACACTCCTTGGATAGGTCGACACACTCCGGCTGAAACTCAAATCGTGATTTTGTCTGGACACGTGGCTGCTTGGGAATTAGGGATTTGACCTAGGTTTCCATGCCCATGCACCCCAAGGCACTTTATGGACATATGAGGCTATAAATACCCATGTTCTTGTACCCCAAAGGCAAGAGAGCCCATACACTTCCAGAAGAAGCTTTTTGGCGGCCAAAGGGGGCTTTCCAGATCTTGCTCCATCTCCAGAAGTTGCAGGCCATTTTCAAGAGGAAGGACGTGAGAATCAAGGGGAATCTATGGAGAGAAGCTCGTTGTGCTAGGCAAGGGAGCAGATCCAACTGAAGAGGCGCAGGAGAAGAAGGATTCCTGGCATTTTAGATGCCATCAAAGCAGAGCATCGTGGATTGAAGAAGATCTCCAACGAATTCCTTCAAGTGTCTTCAATCCAAGCTTCTGCAAGTCTTCTTCATCAAGGAACATCCAAGTCACATCTATTTCATTCATTTTCTTGGAGTGTTCATCCAGGTTTTGATTGTGTGATCTGTGTATGTGTTCTACACAGATCACTTAATTCTGTTTGTTCTATTTTTATCATTGTATTGAGATAGATCATGCTAGAGGATCTATTCTCTAATTGAGCTTGTTCTAGTAGAACTTGGATCTTTCGTGTCCAAAGGTTTGGAGCCGTAGTGCTCCGGTGTTGAGCCGTTGTGCTCAAGAGCTTGTGAGTCGTCATACTCATAAGTGGTTTGTAGAGTAGGTCCTGTACCTATCTCCTGGGTTTTCTTTGAGTCGTCGTACTCAAAGGGTTGGAGTCGTCGTGCTCCGGTGTTTCTTGAGTCGTCGTGCTCAAGGGTTTTGGAGTCGTCGTGCTCCAGTGTGAGTTGTACTCAAGGTTTTGAGTAGTGTGGCCTCCCTGTGTGAGGGGTGGACGTATGAGTCACTGGAGGTGATTTCCGAACCACCTAAAAATCCTCTATGCAATGGTTTGAATTGTGGTTTGACTTTGTATTACGCTAGATGCATGCATAGGGATTTCATTCACACTACTAATCGATTTGCTCACCACACTAATCACACTTCAGATCAGTAAATTGTTTGGGTGAATTGATCTCTGATTCGAAGTAATTTTAAATTGCTTGAGCTTCCGCATAAATTGATGTTAGATCTATTCAACCCCCCCCTTCTAGATCTGATCCATCCACCCATTCGATCCTAACAATTGGTATCAGAGCAGGTTAATGTCTGTTACTGATCTGATTTGATTGCTTCTGTTTGATCTCTGTGTTAATTGCGTGAACTATTTGCTTGATCTTCTCACTATCTCTGTGTGCTTAATCGCTCTGATTCATACATTTGGTATTAGAGCGGTTAACCACTCTAATTGTTAGATCTAATCCTTGTTTTATTGATTCATTGTGATTAGATCTAATAGTCTTTTGAGTTTTGATATAATGACAAATCTCTTTAATTTACATGAATTTCCTGTTATAATTTCAGAGAAATCACCAGTCTCACTTTCATCAACTTTTTCAAAGGAAGCACAAAAAATGAGCAAAAGAAATTCACAAGTACTTTATGCCAAAGAAGAGCCTCAATGAATCCAGAAAATCAACAATTCAGAAGGATGAGGCTCTCACTGCACACTCTAATAGCTCGAACATTCTTCATCCTCTTCAAAACACAAGAAAACAAATGGGTCTAACGTTCTCTGAACATAGAGACAACAGATACTTCAACGGCTACATTTTTGAAAGAAGATAAATAGTAGACTGGTGCCTACGTGAAGATACATCTTGAGAATTCAAAATCTGCAAGCACCATAGAAGAGCTCAAGTCTCACTCCATCGTTTTGTTGTAGCTCTTAGCTCTCTGTGTCCAGTGAGAGCTTTTGTGAACTTAGAGTGTTCTTCTTTGTAGATCTTTTCCTCTCAGTCTTCGCTTCGGACTAAGCACTGTGCTATTAGCTTGGTCCAGGGGCGTATCATCCCTTTAACACATCTTCGTGTTGTTCCCTTCGTGTTGAAGGAAGACCTAGGGGTTCCAAGGTGTTGTTCCCTTCGTGTTGAAGGAAGACCTGGGGGGTTCCAGGGTGTTTTCCCTTCGTTTGAAGGAAGACCTGGAGGGTTCCAGGGTGTTGTATTTCTCTTCGGGTTGTGTGAGAGGAAGACCAGCTGCGGCTGGGTGTGTAAGTGTCCTTGAGGGGGATTGTACCCTTGGGTAGTGAATCCTGAGTGTTGCTCAGGGACTGGACGTAGGAATCCTGTGGAGAGGAGGTCGAACCAGGATCAAATCTGTGTAGTGTGATTGCTTGCTGTGTGTTGTTGTTTACTTTTCACTAACGCTAACAATCATCGAAAGTCTGTTGTGTGAACGTTTTTGTGGACAGGTTTTAAATAATCAATCTTTTAAAGAATCCCATTCACCCCCCCTCTGGGCTTGCTAGCTGGGCAATGGGAGGAGGGGGAACACAAGGGGTATGGGAGGTGTCATAGGTGGGTGAGGAGGGGGAACATGGGGGGGGGGGGTGTCGACTATGCCAGGGTTTATGATGGCCCTGGCATGGTCCGGTACGGCCGTGCCATTGCCATCTATAGTAGTACGGCCAACCCTGCATCTTACCTTGATGATTTTAGGATGGTTATTTATAGTTTTTTTTGTAGATATACCCCTTTTAAGAAGTTTATTGTGCAAGAATCTATCTTGCATTCAAGGTTGGTTGTGTTATGAGGATCGGTCGTGCCGAACTTTTGTTGGACGAGCCGAATCAAAGCGTATTGCACCGATATTCTTCAATCTGAATAAATAATATAGAAATAATAATAATAATAAATAAAGAACAAAGCGAGTTGGATCGGATTGGCCGATACGACCGTAAACCATACTTGCATTCGCATTTGCATGTATCTTAGACATGGATGAAAAGTAGACCTCACCATCATGGTTGTGACTAAAGTGAGATATTCTATTGACGGATGCTGGGGCTGGACATTCTTAATGGGAAATGTACAAATATACGAAAAGAAAAGACATTATATATATATATCTCTTAAAACTTGGCATACATGAGCTTATTCTTTTTTAGGGGGAAAATTATCCATTTAAGATTCAAAATTAGATAGATATTCCTAAAAGAATATTTATAGCATGAGAAATACACGAGCTTGGGCCACAATTTTTCATCTTTTTTTTTAAATTGAGCTAGGCCCGCCTGGCTCGGTCTAAGACTGGGCCGACTTTGGGCTTCAGCCGGCCCGGGCGGCCCACCGGCCCGGTTTTTCTCCCTCGCCACTTTCGCACTACTGCCGCGCCACCCCGCAACCGGCACCGCTACCCCTGCACCAGGTGCACCTACTGCCGTTGCTGCGCCTACTGCAGCTGCTGCACCTACGCTGCTGCCACACCTGGCCGCCTGCTGCCGTTGCTGCCCGTGTTGCGCACCTGCTGCCGCGCATGCTGCCCACTACTGCGCCTGCTGCCGCGCCGCACCTGCGGCTTGCTGACACCGCCGCCAAAGCCCGACCGGGCCGGGCCTCCTTTAAAAAATCGGGCTTTGGCCCCGGGCCGGGCTGGGCCTGGGCTGATCTCTTAGAGATCGGGTGGGACCTGGGCCTATTCAGGCCCGGCTCAGGCCCGACCCATTAACACCCCTAATATAGGGGGATTATTATTCATAACTTCTGAGATGTCTTTTGGGGACAAAACTGTATGGATTTTGCCTGACGCAAACAATACCTCACAATGGATTGGGTTGTGACTTATGGTTGTTGTACTCTGTAGATTTGTGATCAAAAAACAATAAGTTTATCTCCATGTTCAGAAAATCACAAAACACTGAATATATTGCATGTTTATGACCAAGCATTTGATTATGTTTATTTAATTTGAGTGTCAATTTGTATGTTAAGTGTGCAGTATATTTGTCCAAAAGTCGCATTTGAAGTGGCCAATACAAAGCTCAAGACTCGGACAAAACAGAAATATAAGACTGGAAAAAGAAACTATAGAACTGACAAACGAACGATCGAACCTGTGAAATAGTTCGACCGATAATGAAAGGCAATCGATGCCAGATCGATTATGATTCAAGTGGAATCGATGCCAGATCGATTGTGGTTCAAAGGGAATCGATGGATGATCGATTACCAGTCCAAAGTCGGAAGACCGATTTGGTGCTCTTCGGTCACCGACCTAGCC